>MU002072.1:0-44461 GCA_010093585.1 Melanomma pulvis-pyrius CBS 109.77
TCCCTCTGCTTTATTCAAATTTCTAGAGTTAGTTCCCATGTTATTCCCTAATATTGAGCAGAGAGCTACGGCGACGCGCGGATCTTCCTTGTCCTTGTTGTTAGACGATAAGAGGACGCAGCAGACTTCAAAAGGATATGATGTATATATGTTATATAACAAGAGCGGGGGTGAGGGCTGGATGGAGAAGATAGGATCTTCAAAAAAAAAGTCAAAAACATACAACAGCAGGGATTCGCCAATGGTCACCCACTTGACTACTAGTCCGCCGGTATCATGCTTATGTAAGGCTGAGCGGACGGGAAGCCCAATTTTCATGATCCTATGGTCGTATGTATCAGTTCAGGTAAATACTACTGTATATATGTAGTGTTGATTGAAACTGTGTGACCAGCGTCTTGGGCGCCTCCAGATACCTTCCACCGCTCTTCTTACTATTTCCAAGGACCTAGTATGTTTCTTTGAAGAATAACCTGGCTACCCTCTTCTACGTCGCCAAAGGGGTCGTCTCTAGCAACTACAGCAGTGCTTTGCAGGGCGAGCCTAGCCAATTTTCCCACCAACTACATAGAACTCGCGTATAGGATGTTCCTCAGTGAATGCCAGCTCCTTCCGCAGATTTATAGCTCCGGGAGCCTAGGGCGTTACTGTCGTTACTCGATAAAATATCGGTAGAACAGCACTCTGGATAATCTGCCGTGTTGATTGAAGTTTAATCGTTTGTGCAAGCTATCTATCTTTCTTCTTCGCGATGTTCAACGGAAATCACACCTTGGAAAGAAACCTACTCATGCACGCCCCTCTCAATCTCCCTCAATCCCAATGCTCATTTTCTCTCAAACCTCCCCCTCTCCTCCACCACCCCCCTCGCCATCTCCAATTGCTCATCCGTCCGACACACTAGCGTCTTGAACCTCGCCCCTTCCTTGCTAATATCGACCACCACATCACCCCCTAGCTTCTCATTCCGCCCCTCATCGACCTCAAACCCTAGACACCTCACCCCCTCGACAACCATCGCCCTCAACTTCACCCCCTTCTCTCCAATTCCGCCCGCGAAAACTAGCGCATCGACCTTCCCGTCCAACTTCACGAAATACGGGCCCACGTAGTTGAGGATCCGGTCTACGAAAAGATCGAATGCCAAGGAATACGTTCCGTCTTTGTCTTCATCCGTGCCAGCTTTGTTGCTGATGACGCCGAAATCCGTAGTCCCGGTGAGCGCTTTCCAACCACTGTTCTTATTCAGGATCTCCTCCGCCTGCGTGATGTGCATGTGTTCTGAGGAACTGCGACTAGGTTTCCCTGCGGAATGTGTGAAGTGGAACATCAGACTCGGATCAATGGAGCCGCTACGCGTCGCACCCGGAAGTCCGGCGAGGGGTGTCAGTCCCATTGACGTGTCGAAGCTGTGGCCGTTCTTTATACAACAAGCCGAGGCCCCGGAGCCGAGATGGAGCGCGATGATATTGAGTTCGGACGCTGGTTTCTGGAGGTACTTGGAGACGGCGTGCGTGATGAAGGCGTAGGAAATACCGTGGAAGCCGTATTTGCGTAGTTTGTTTTTTTTGGCGACTACGGGGTCAATTGGGTAGGCGTGGATGTGGGCCGGGATGGTGGAGTGGAAACTAGAGTCGAAGTAGGCGATATTTGTGGCGTGGGGAAGGAGCGAGGACACGGCTTTGACAATTGTGAGGGCTGGCGCGTTGTGTCTAGGTTGCATTAGAAAAGAAGGCTGAGAACAGTGGTAGTAGATCTGAGGAAGGAATTGTAAAAATGTGTTCAAACACTCACAAGGGCGCCAAATCACTCAACTCCTCAATTCTGTCATAAGTCTCCTTGTCAATCACCTGACTCCTCTCATACCCACCCCCATGCACGACCCGATGAGACGTAAAATGGATATCCTCAATCTTCCCCATTTCCGGCAATCCCTTATCTTTCACCAGGAAATCGAGAATGTATCTAAATGCCTCTTCTTGTGATTTTATGCCATCTAGGGACTTGTCGTCGACTTTCTCGTCGCCGCGCGTGTATTTTAGAGATGCAGGTGGCGCGGTGAGGCCTGATATTACGGCTTCGGCGAGCTGGGTGGGATCATGGTTTGTGCCGGCGGAGGGTGCTTTGTAGACTGAGATTTTGACTGAGGAGGAGCCAGCGTTTATGGAGAGTATGATTTCAGGCATAGCGGGGTTTGTGAATGGACACGCTCCCGGTTGGCTCAGATGGAGAAACTTAGGATTGAAGGCCAAGTTGGCTGTAGAGAACGATGAGGAAGATGAAAGCGAGGAAGAGGAGGGTATATATTGTATTTGGTGTTTGAGTTGTATCTCTCTGGCTGACGTTGAGAAGCTCGAAAGTCACCCCACTAAGTTGCAGTCGAATGATCGGATGTCGCCGACCACGTTTCCGCCGTCTTCAATACCACACGCTCTATTCGCGATTGAGGCGATCTGTATGCAATCTTATCCGCGAGCATACAACTAACTTCGGCTACTATCCTTCGAAGTTGCAGTGCGATCGGAATATCTATGATTGTTCGAGGTCTCAAAGCGATTTGTTTTTCCAATGACGTCAGCGGGGAAGACCTCAACCTCCATAGTAAGTCGATTCTACAGTTGAAGTTAAACCGATAAGAGATAGATTATCTGTGGTTATGGTGGGTGATGCGTCGCCTCGAGTGGCCTGTTGGTGTTCGCTGGTGGGTGAACCACAAATTACGTCACGGCCACGTTGTTTGTATATTGAACGTCGTACCTACCTTGCCAATTCGACTCCAAATACTCAAGCAAACACATAATTATTGAAAACGCTCCATATCTCCCCCCTCACTATCTTGTTCAAATTGTGTTTGCGAACATGCCAGGCGAAGTTATCGATCGTCCAAATCCGGAGCCCAGTCCATCGCATGTACCGAAGCAGGTACTGCCACTTAGTGTGAAGGTGCAGAAGGATCCGTTGCCGGAAGATGCGAATAAGTCATTGAAGGATTTCAGGCGTGTTGCCTGCTATATTGCAGCTGGTGGGTACCTACTTGATGTGAAGAGTGCAACTGTTGACGTAGAGACAGCGATGATCTTCCTTAAGGACAATGCGTTGTTGAAGAGGGACCTTACCTTTGATGATGTTAAGCCGAGACTTCTTGGTATGAATCTTCAAACGTTTAGTATATAGTTGAGAACACCGAACTAAGGCTAACCCATGGCAGGACATTGGGGAACTTGTCCTGGACTCATCCTTGTCTACTCGCATTTGAACTATCTCATCCGAAAACACGACCTTGAGATGATTTATGTGATTGGTCCGGGCCATGGTGCTCCCGCAATCCTGGCTGCATTATGGCTGGAGGATCAATGGGGAAATTCTTCCCTCAGTACGGTCGAGACAAGATAGGCCTTCACAATCTCAGCACCAAATTTTCCGTCACCGGTGGTCCTCCAAGTCACATAAATGCCGAGACACCAGGTGCAATCCACGAAGGCGGCGAGCTGGGATATGCTCTTGCTGTGAGTTTCGGAGCAGTAATGGACAAGCCGGATCTTATTGTAACGTGCGTTATTGGTGACGGTGAGGCTGAGACAGGCCCTACTGCAGCTGCGTGGCACGGCTACAAATACATCGATCCTGCAGAATCCGGAGCGATCATACCCATTGTACACGTTAACGGCTTCAAGATTAGCGAACGAACGATATACGGATGCATGGACCATAAAGAGCTCACAGCCCTCTTCACGGGTTACGGGTACCAGCCGCGCTTCGTTGAAGACCTCGAGGACATCGATACCGATCTGGCGAACTCTCTCGAATGGGCGCTTACTGAGATTCAAAAGATACAGAAGGCTGCGCGCTCTGGGAATCCGATTATGAAACCTCGATGGCCGGTTATTATCATGCGGACTCCAAAAGGTTGGAGTGGCCCTAAAAAGGTAGATGGGGAGTTTATCGAAGGCTCTTTCCATGCCCATCAAGTGCCACTCGCAAAAGCAAAATCCGATCCACAACATTTGAAGGATCTAGAAGCTTGGTTGAAGTCCTATGGCCCCGAAAACCTCTTCGATGAGGATGGTGCGCCCGTCAAGAGTATTCTTGACATCATTCCTTCAAAAGAAGGATCGAGAATGGGACAGGTCAAGGATACATACGACCCATACATTGGTATCACCGTGCCCGACTGGATGGAGCTAGGCGTAGAGAAAGGCACCGAAGCTTCTTCCATGCAATTATGTGGCTCGCTCTTGGACGAGGCCTTCCAATCGAATCCACATAGTCTTCGGATCTTCTCCCCAGATGAGCTGGTCAGTAACAAATTGAGCGCCGTTTTTGATCACACAGGGCGAAACTTTCAGTGGGACGAGTTCTCGAATGCTCGAGGGGGTCGAGTGATCGAAATTCTCTCCGAACACTGTTGCCAGGGTTTCATGCAAGGCTATACCTTGACCGGGCGAGTCGCTCTGTTCCCGTCATACGAAAGCTTCTTGGGCATTATTCATACAATGATGGTGCAGTACGCCAAGTTCGGAAAAATGGTACTCCCCTTTTTGAGATTTCAATTTCGTCGCTAACCAAGTACAGGCACAAGAAACACACTGGCGCCGCCCACTGGGTAGTCTCAACTACATCGAGACCTCAACTTGGACTAGGCAGGAACATAATGGGTTCAGCCACCAGAACCCATCTTTCATCGGTGCCGTACTTAATCTCAAGCCAAATGCGGCACGCGTATATCTTTCACCAGACGCCAACTGCTTCCTTTCTACCCTCGCACACTGTCTCAGATCAAAGAATTATGTCAACTTGATGGTCGGTTCAAAGCAGCCAAGCCCCGTATTCTTAAGCCCAAAAGAGGCAGAAGCACATTGTCGCGCCGGCGCTTCTGTGTTTGAGTTTGCGAGTACAGATAAAGGACTCTATCCAGATGTCGTTCTTGTTGGCGTCGGCGCGGAACTCACTTTTGAAGTCGTCAAGGCGGCAGAAATGCTCAAGGAGATAGCTCCAGAGTTGAGAGTCAGAGTGGTTAATGTCACAGATCTCATGGTTCTTGAAACCGAAGGCGTACATCCCCATGCACTGACGAATCAGGATTTCGATTCACTCTTCACGTCAGATCGACCCATACGTTTCAACTATCACGGCTACGGCACAGAGCTCAAAGGTCTACTATTCGCTCGCCCACATACGGAACGTATCACGATTGAGGGGTATCGTGAGGAAGGCTCTACAACTACACCCTTCGATATGATGCTGGTCAATAATGTGTCGAGATATCACGTCATGGAGTATGCTCTTCGTGGTGGCGCGAAAGTGAATGAGAAGGTCAGAGTCAGACTTGTACCATTGTTGGCAGATCTGAAGCACCGGATCCAGAAGACAAGAGACTACATTCTGGAAAATGGCAAGGATAAGGATGATATATATGATTTAGCTATGGTGAAGGGCTCTGGTGGTGGAGTTCTCTATGAGGGCTGATATGACCCCTTGTACGTTCTAGGACTCTTCATGAGGATTATCACATGGCATATGTAGACTGTAAAGCTATAAAGAACATGAAGTGTACAATACCTATTGTAGCACAAACGAGTGATGAGTATCCCGTGTGTGAGTTTACCCCGCAACCCCAACCTAGAGAAGATTACATACCCGCTGCGGGGAAATTAGGGTAGCAACTCGAGTCGCTAATATGTAGGTCATTCCTTCTTATTTCCGGAAATTTTCGAAAATCGTCAAATGACTTTCCATATCTTCCTATCCTTTCAATCATAATTTCAACGGGAAAGAACCCCTCATCCTTCTTGAATAATGTCTGTACGACAACAGACTGCATTTGTCACTGGTATATATCCTGTTCTTCGCTATTTACGAGTGCCTCGGAATAAATACTGAAAACACTAGGCGGCTCTAGCGGTATCGGCCTCGCCGTAACCGAGAATCTACTTTCCAAAAACTACCAGGTCTTCATCGCCGACCGTGACATCACCGGTGCCAAAGCACTCGCAGATCGATTCAACTCCAACTCAGAAAATGGCTCCGATTCCTCAACCTACAAAGTCTATTTCGCAGAGTGTGACGTCTCCTCCTGGTCCTCTCAGCTCTCCGCCTTCCGCTCCGCCATCGCAACATTTGGCAGAATCGATATCGTAGCCGCGATCGCCGGGATCGGAGAGCGGAAGTGGATTCCAGGGGTAAAAGAAATCCAAGAGATGGAGGAGGGAGAGTTCAAAGAGCCGGATTTGAGCGTCGTGGATGTGGACTTGAAGGGTGTTATGTTCACCGTTGGACTGTCTGTGCAGCAATTCCGGCGTCAGGAGAAAGATGCAAATGGGTTCAGAGGCAAGATCGGCTGTGTGGCGTCTGTCTGCGGCTTCTACGCTATTCCCACGCTGCCGATTTATACTGCGGCGAAACATGGCGTCGTCGGGCTTGTGCGTACGTATGGCAAGTTCTTGCCTGAAGAGGGTATCACGTTTAATGCTGTTTGTCCGAATATCGTGCGGACAGGGATTAGTACGAGTACCTTTTATGACAAGGTGGAGAAGGAGGGACTATTGGTGCCCATGAAGGGGCTGCTGGATGCTTTCGAGGATTTTTTACTGGGGCAGGGGAGTGGAGAGGTGTATGAGGTTGGGCCGAAGGGGGGGTGGGTGGTTAGAGAGGGGGCGGGGTATTTGGATGAAAAGTGTGAGAGGAGTTGTGAGTTGCTTGTTGAGAGGGGGAGGGTGTTGCATGCTTGAAATGTCAAAGGGGTGATGAAGATATTTTTGATAGACAAGATAAATTTCGAAATCCATTATCATTCGTCTTTCCTATGTGAGACTAACATGAATGCACACCACAACATACCACCATATTTCCGACTCTCCATACTTGCACAACTAGGTTCACAATCATAGTACCAGCCAGACCAATAGCCACTGTATATTTCAGACCCACAGTTCTAGTCAGCAATACAATCCCCTCAATCCCGTTTTCATTTCACTTCATCGACACACTCGATCGGGATGACGTCTTGATAGACTTCTTTGGCTTTAGCAAGAGGGCTGAAGGCGGACTAATCACTGGTATTTGTAATATTCAGGCACAAATGGTACTCATTTACTTTCGACCGTAAGGGTATCCCAAAAGGCTTCCGGTGAGTATTCGCGATCAGTTGTTAGCACTTTTTCCCTTCGTCTACACCGTGTTGAAATATCGCGACAATGTACAGTTCTTCCGACCTCGGAATTGGAGAGAAGGAACAACAACTTAGGGGGAAAGACACGAGGCGTAGGTATGGAAAGACTTCGGGGGCGTTTAAGTGAATTGTGTAGGAAATAGGTCTGGATCCTATCGTAGTTTCGGGGCTGTGTGGTGGCGTTTGAATGTTGTTCAACATGGAGCTCTGTTCCTGGGCCAGCATTGATATAGTGGTAGCACAAGGGATGAACATGGAATGTTGTGTTGGGACAAGTAAGGTGCCCCTCCTTGGCACGCTAGGCCACTCATGGACCGGGTTTAGACTTCCCGTTGAATTTCCTAGGGCTTACTTACAACACCCGATCTGCTAGACATCTTCAAAAGAATAGCGAATGACTCTATACTTTGTTCAACACAGCCTTTTCGTCTTTACTTGTCCTGTAAGTGATTGGACATATGTTTGTTCTGCGCTTAGAATGTGTCGTCATCTCCTACGTACGTCCTCACCGTTTTCTCTTGTAGCAGCCCGCAATTTCATCACTAGGCCATCCTTCGTGCCTTAGGTATCCTCATGATCATTTAAGCTCCCGAAGATCGACCTGGCCGGAATCGAATCATATAGCGTAGCCTCCGCGGTAAATCTTGGTATTGCGGCAACATGCAAACGTTCAACATTCAAGTAGCCCTAGAGGCCATCTGGGGATGTCACGTCTCAGATCTCATCGCTATTTTTACCATGCTGTTCACGGCAACTATTCTCGCCGTTTTCACCGTAATTGCTCGAGTAGTGAGCACGGGCGAGGTCTGTGACGCTCTGAGAACTACGCCCACAGCGACAATCAATGCTGGCCAAATCATCGGCACCACAACGAACATTGCAGGCCCAACCGGTTCGGTGGCCGTGAACAAGTTTCTCGGTATCCCGTACGCTACAGCTCCAACAGGCTCGTTGCGTTTCGCTCCTCCCCAAGCGCCGGCAAACTGGAGTTCCCGTGATACTAAAGCGTTCGGGAACTCGTGCATACAAGTTTTCGGTATTTAGTTACTTTTGATCGAGAAGGACATTACATCTAACTTCTCAACAGCTCCCCTCTCTAGTCGAAACTTCACTGAGGCAGTGTTCAATAACCCTCCTCCCAAGGATGAGGATGAAGACTGTCTGTTTGTAAACGTATTCGCTCCAAAGAAGACCTGGGATTTTAATGAACCACCATATCCTGTGTTGTATTGGATGTATGGCGGCGCTTGGAAATTCGGAAATGCTGGGCTGCCATGGTATGACGGCTCGTACTTCGCCGCATTGGAAGATGTAATTGTCGTTAGTGTTAATTATAGAATAAACGGTGACGCCCCCCACTTTCAAACGCAAACATAGACTAAAAGAAACAGCATTCGGTCTCCCCATATCACCAAGCATAGCTAACCTGACAGAGCGGAATGTCGCACTGCTCGACCAACGAGCTGGTCTCCAATGGGTCCAAGATAATATTCACCACTTTGGTGGAAACAAATCTCGAGTTACCATATACGGAGAATCTGCAGGTGGCTATGCAGTCGGCCTTCTAGTGACAAGCTATGCACCGAGCGCTCCCCGTCCATTCAACGCAGCCATTATGGAGAGTGGGGTTTATGCTTACCTTCCGTACCCCAACTGTAACAACAACGATTACACCGCCTGGAACTATCTCACAAGCGATTTGAACTGCACCGGCACCGACAAAGAGAAGTTCAATTGTGCCCAAAACGAGCGATCTGCAAAGCAAATTAAGCATGCTCAGGAATTGAACAGGAATATCTCGTTCGCGCAAGCCTGCGACAACATCACTGCAGTCTTAGACCCGAGGCTGCGTGTCGAAGCTGGAAACATTGCCGACGTGCCTGTCATCGTAGGTACGAATATGCAGGATGGTGGTGTCTACACAAATCGCTTTGGTAACGATACGGATGCGTATTTTAATACCTATTTCCCGGGAATGGTCATTTTAAAATATGCAGTACTTGCTGCGTATCCGCTAGGAAGTGGAGGCAGGACTGACCAGCAGATGCGTCTCCAGCAGATTCAAACGGATTGGAACTTCCACTGCGTACGTATTACTATTCATAAGTGCGGGCTTCTATTTATCTCTCAAATTTCAATCGAGCTCACATATCTTCCCTCTAGCCATCGGTCTGGTACGCCGAGACATCCAGCTCACACAACCCTACCTACCGCTACCTATTCAATGCCTCCTTCGCAAACACCCAAGCGAAGTGGCCTGCGTGGCCAACAAAGTACCAGGGTGCATATCACTCTTCTGAGATCCCACTCGTGTTTACCTCTTATAACGGCACGAATACAACTGAACCTGGCCAGCGACACTTGTCAGATACAATGCGTCATGCCTGGGCCAACTTTGCGAAGAACCCAAATCAAGCGCCGATCGAGAACTGGCCAAAGGTCGGAGAGGGAGTAGATGGAAAGGATGTGATGGGCTTTGGGACGGATGGGAAGGGAGAGAGTGGGGCGGTGGTGGATGCGCATAATTGTGAGGTTTGGGAGGCGTTAGGGTTCAGGGAGCTCCATTTGTGACGAATAATAGTGTGAGCATGGAAGTTGGATATGTTCACTACTCTCCTTTATTTGAAAACTTTATTAACACTTCCTTCTTACTCGCCACTTCCATAGCTCATCAAGCCCCAAGTTTATATCCGCCCGGCACCGCCTTCTGAAATAACCCATTGGGATCGTACTTCTTGCTCACACTCTTCATGAACGCTACATTGGCAGCTCCATATCCCTGAATCGGGTCCTGCCACTCCGCTGCATAATTCAAATACACAAATTCATTGAAGACACCCATTTGCTTCTCCTTCGCGACAATTGCATCCTCCAACCCCTGCATTGCAGCCTCCACCCTCGCGTTATCTGTTGGTAATGTCCAGGAAACCGTGAATAGGAGATTGATGAGATCGTCTTTGAACCGGTCAAGGCCAAGAACGTTCCCGCCTGTAGCAGCAGATTTGGAGTAAATCGAGTTGGTCATTGGCTGTAGGGTAAAAGTGAATATAAGCCCGACGACTGTAATAAGTTCCTTAGCCACAGCGTCTGAGAGCTCGTAAACTTCGGCCATAAAGTCCTGTGAAACACCCGGCTTGTTGACAAATGTGAGCGTGACGAAGAGATTGTTGTGGCTATTGGTTAGAGCCAGGGACCCCTCGATCTCGAGCGCAAAACTAGAAATCTTGTCTTTGCGAATTGTAGTCGAGACCTTTGGCATGTCGTTGAGTGGCTTGAAAGTTGGCGGTGGCCAGACGACGTCCCCGTTCGTGTACGCAATGATGTGCGCGATAGTCGCTATGCCTTCTACCCACGCAAACCCTGATATCAGCGCAGCATAGGGGTCATATGTGGCGCTAACAGTGAAGTTTTGGAAGAATTCAAATACAGCTTCTTTGTTGGTGATGGGCTGAAAAATAGTACCGCCCCAGAAGGCTGTTTGTTGGTGAAGTTTTGCGTCAAAGCGGGTTACGACGCCAAAGTTGTTGCTACCACCTTTTACAGCGCGGAAAAGGGTCGGGTTAGTATTGGTACTGGCAGTTGTGATGGTGCCATTGGCAAGGACGACTTCGTAGGTTTGGATGTTGTCGCAGGCGAAGCCATAGCGACCGGAGTAAAATGATACGCCACCTAGAGGATATTAGATGGGGCTATGACGAGAAGATTAATGTCCATACCTCCTGTCACTAAACCGCCAACACCCACAGGTGTCACGCGACCGCCAACCATGGCGAGATTTAGGTTGTCGAGAGTCGCATAAACATTCCCCCAGCGATTTCCAGGCCCAATGCTAACTATTTTCTGGTCACTCGAAATTGTCACTTGGTTCAGACTCTGGAGATCTATGGTAACTCCGCCATCGATATTTGCTGAGCCAGCTTGGGGTGTGTGTCTATCTTACAGTCAGCTACTGATATTTGTTGAATTAATGAATTCTCTTTACCCAGCGCTCCTCACAGCAAATTGGCAACCTTTAATGTTCGCCTGGTAACCAGCGTTCAGAATGGCAACTGCTATTGAAACATTCTGAGTACTAGTAGGAGTAACGATACATGTCGGATGCAAGGTTTGCTCCTGCGCTGACCAGAATGACAATTGGGAGGCCTGATATGCGAGGTCCGTGGGAAGGTTGAAGTGGACTTTTCCAGGGAGAAAATAGTCTAGCGCAGTACACTGCGATTTGTTAGCCTTTACAGCAAAGAAAATGGCATGCTACTTCTTATTTGCCATTATTGTTTGAAGGGAACCCTCACAGAAAGATCTACTTACACAAGCTCCATTTTTTTTAAGTTGCGCTATTATTGCGTTCAAGTCCGGTAGCGCAGCATTAGTGAGAGTAATGTAGTACAAGACTGATAATAGCGAAAGCCATAAGCTCGAAGAGAAGACCATTTTGTTGAGGACCTTGAGAAGAAAAAATGCGAGGACTTCCAAGCCGCCTCTTTATAGCAATGCATACAATTAGGGGGGCGCGCATATTTTCGTCCACGGAAACCCATGGTGCCCCGAGTATCATGGTCTATCATTCGATCTAACAAAACCCGGAAGCCAACATGTCAATGCGTCCACGTGAGAATATATGGGGCTGATATACTCGTACGTGTTCGAAAACAGCATCTCGGTGGCAGATCGTTACCTAGTTAGGAAAGCGAAAGACGTTTAAACTATCGTGCAGTTTTTGTGGATACCGGATATCTTGAATCTTATCAAGGTACGATGATGGAAGCCAAGTACCGTGGCTGTCTGGAGAAATATCGTGTAACCATAAACGGTGTATTGAGGCGTCGTGGATTACCTGTTGCGGACGAGCGACAGGGTGAATTAGGTTTGAGGCTCGTTTAATGGCTTGGATTGATACATTTGACTAGTCAGAACTAACCCTCTCCCCACCCGTAATGAATATCCCTCGCGTATGAAGCAATTCTTGAAAATTGTGCGAAGACTGCATATAGAGTTTGCTATTTCTCAGTTTTCGGTCGCGTGAGTGAACTTGTAATCCTAGAAACTTCACACAAGTACTGGCATCCTCGTAATGACAATCCTCGCCTGTCTTTCAGTAGCCCGCGGTTTTGGTCAGGCTAGTATGCCATTGGCAGCCAGCGAGGAGGGTGTGTTGGCAAATACGAGTCTCCGCGCTGAAATTGGATTCAGCCAAAAGAGAATGAGGAGAACACGATACATGCATGCACCGGGTACGCGTTCCGTTTCTATTTCAGGAAGAGAAGCGTGCGTATGGGATTTCGATGAGAACAATGACGATTTGGATGCGGAACCTGGTGTGAATTGATGCAATTAACTTGTTGGTGAGGGTTTATGGTAAGCTCGGAAGCAAGCGGAAGCCGAGCTTCAATCAAAATGGCACCACACTTAGTTACATTTCGGTGTCACAGAATCTAATTATATTTAGCACGTCGTGAAGAAAAACAATGAATGCACACGCTCCAGGAGCCGGATGGTTTGGACTTGCTGCGAAGCCATGTCTAAATCCACTGGTTACGTAAGCAATATCTGCTCGTCCACGATCTGTCCACGATCTTTCCACCAACATCTTTTCAACATTAAACTACCTTTTAACTCGAGATAGAAATCGGACCGTGCAAGTTATTTCAAATCTAAGGTGCGTCTTCAACGACATTGGACGTTATGTCTGAAGCTAGAAAAGATGTCTGCCTGGCGTTTGTGGCGCAGCTCAGCCTCAATTCACATTTCGTCGCAACCGCGCAAAACTCATATTCATCATGTTATCGTTGGTTTGCATCACTCAAAAGGGCTCCCACTGGCTTTGCATTATTTCTGTTACTCTTCTTTGACCCACTGCCGTCTTATGCCTGTTCTTGTTGTCTGATCTTGCTCCAAATACCATCACGGACTTCACAGCCTCGTTGCAGTCATGGGCAACGACCGCTCTCCCACAGTGTCTCTCAATACCAGGAGCTCTACGGGTGGGCCCAAATTGAGGAAGAGAACGAAAACAGGTTGCTTAACTTGTCGTAAGAGGAGGATCAAGTGCGACGAGAGAAGACCTGTATGCTTAAATTGTGTGAAGTCGAAGAGGGGCTGTGAAGGATATAATCAGCGTATTATCTTCAAGGCGCCACTAGGGGACTGGCCATATCATCCAGGAGTTTTCAGTGCCCTGCAATACCACAGCTCTATGCTACCTGGTGCTCGAAATCCTCTGCCACAAGACGGAGCATGGGTTGACATTATCCAACCACTGCAAGCACCTCATTGCCAGCTACCAGTTCCTAGCGTTACCCCGAGGGATTATTTACAACCTCTTCCTAATGTGGTACCATCATCTCTGGAGGTAGTACATGAGAACAATGAAAATAGTGGACGTCCTTATTCTTTTAGAAGATACGACACGGACTTTTCAACAACATCTTCTAGTACTGCTATTCAGCTTGTGGATTCTCCTCATATATACTCTTTCGACTGCGGCGATGTTGTGGAGTATCTTGATGATGACTACTACGACATCGAATCCGATGAAGACTCGGCCATTTGCCTTAAGGAAAATTCGTTCGCTAAATATTCCAACCACGCGAATATTTTCGTGTCTAGAGGAACACTGGATTACTACCGGCCACAGTATACCGCGAATCCGATCAAAGACCCCTATATGGCACACGCCTTCGCGTACTATGTCAATGTTACTGGGCCAAGTTTATCTCCTTTTGGTCTAGATCACGACGGTCGTTGTTGGACAGTATCCCTTCCGACGCTTGGCTTGAACAACCTGGGCCTATTACATAGCATACTAGCTCTTTCAACCTTACAAGTCGCACACGTGTATGGGACGTCAGCTACGCCTTCCATGAAGCACTATGCGTATTCACTCAAACGCCTACATCGCGCCATTGGACACCCGAAAACACGACTGCAGCCAAGCACACTAGCAGCAGCATTACTACTAGCGTCGTATGAGCTCATGGTTGGAGATTATGTGAAGTGGAGCGCACATCTCAAAGGCATTTCTACCTTACTCATGGAGATGGAGCATATTTTACTACTGGAAATGGACTCTAAACTGCACAAACTGTATACGGATCTATTCTGGTCTTACGCAAAGCAGGATACGTATCATAGTATTCTAAGTGGTGTTGACCTCAGGTAAGTAAGTTAATGTCATTTCAACCTTTTATATGGTTTAACATTCCCGTAGTATGCGTCAAAGTACCTGGATGAAGTGGGGTCCCCGAGAGGCTATAATATCGCCGGAAAACCCTCGTGGTGCATTTGATCGTCTTCTGTGTATCCTAGGAAGGATCGCTGAATATGCGGCAGATGACCGTAGAAGAAAATCAGCGTTTATCAAGGTCAACGGAGGTAGATGGGTTCCTAGAGCTACTGCCAAAGACGTACAACATCATAGAGCGGTCGAGGACTGGTCGCAAATTCATTCACAACTTGTGGGCTTCATAAACCTCCTAGGGCCGTCTTTCCAGCCCCTCGGCCATGCTTCCAAGTCTGGACCCTTGTCGACGTTTGGTCCAAGTCTTACCTATGGTACACACGCCTCAGCCAACTTATGGGTCCAGATTCATATGGCTCATCTGGTCTTACAGAGGAGCCACCCTGATTTGCCAAATAGAACCGATGCAATAATGCTCTCAACTTCAGAGACAAGAAACCATGCTTCGTTAATTGGGAAAATAGTTGCAGGGCTTATTCCACAAGAAGATACCCGACCTGTAAGTCCAGTACTCCAAGGTATCTTAGTCGAAATCACAATGCCACTTTTCATTGCAGCAATGCAATACCAAGATCATGCGGCAAGAGCCTGGGCGCTAGAAGCTTTTGGGACGATTGGAAATTGTACTGGGTGGAAGTTTGCAAAAGAAGCGTCCTCGGCTGTTCAACATCTCTGGGAGCGGGCTTCTGATATGGGTCGAGGTCCGCCGTGGACCAAGGACGAATGTCTTCGATCAGAATTACGCAACAATACCTCCTCAAACTCAAACTTAGCTGATCTCGGGGAATACTGGATGGTTGGAGAAGATTATGAGGCATTAGAGTTACTCGTTTCGGATGGTGTTTCAACGGTGTCAGAGCGAACAACATCGCCACATTTAGAGAACAAGGCTTCTCCAAGAACGAGAAATGATAACGAAACTGATACGGAGTTCGAAGACGAGGCATACGAAGGCCTCGTAGAATTTGCAACTCCAACTCTCGGACAAGAAAATGCAGGAGCACAACGATATGAGGAACAATGTCGTGACTCTGGTATTTGTATAGAACGCGAGCCAGTTGAAGAGCATGTGATCAAGATCGAAGGAAGTTGGAATGCGGATTTCATTACGTCCACCGCATCTACGGCCACTAATAGCGTTGCCGGGGACGCGGTTGAGGACGCGGTCGAGAGGACAGAGGAAGCGCCTTCACCTCAATCTGATATCGCCTCAATAGAGCATAGTACTTCTGCAAGCGATATTTCAGTAAGTACTGAAGAGAGCAACGAACCATCCTCGTTGACGACAGAAAGGCGCAGGGTGGTGGACAGGGTTATGAGCTACTTTTACACTATTTTCCGGGTTATGCCGGCAGCAAATCAAAGAGGACACAGCGAAACACGAACCGGTTCATCGCAAGCCGCACACGGGGCCTCAATTGCCCAAACAAATTCCACCGGGGAACTGGGGTCTCCATCAAGCCGCAGACTAGGGAAACATCCACGGCAACAAGGTGACGATGATCACACCGACGAAGAAGACAATGGTACACCCAAAAGACCTAGGAAAGGCAAGGTGCGGGCTGAGCCTGACAAGACAAAGCGGAAGTTTGCATGCCCATACTTCAAGAGAGATCCAGAAAGCTTTCTGGCACGGCGATCGTGTGTGGGTCCCGGGTGGGACGAAGTGCGGCGCGTAAAGTAAGTAAGCCTAAGGAACACCGACAAGTTCCCAAGTTGGCGGTTGAATACATTTCTCGGACTCCCGATTTATAAAACAAATCAACCTAGCTAACTTGACCATAGGGAACATCTATATCGGAATCATACCTTGCCCATTTTTTGTCGTCGCTGCTACACAATATTCAAAGCGGAGACCCTCCTCGATGACCATCAACGCGCAATCGAACCCTGCACAATGCGACCAAAAGAGATAATCGAGGGCTTTGACAAACTCCAGCACGAGAAACTGAGAAGCAGGAAGAAAACCCGACCAGAACCAAATGAGGAAGACAAATGGCGAGACGTCTACCGAATCCTGTTCCCCAGTGACGACGAGGCCTCGATGCCTTCACCATGTAAGCCTCCACCCTCCGCAGCACCGATATCCAAGAAACTCACACCTGCCGCAGACCTCGACGTCGACTGGGAGAAGATGTACCAGAAAGAAAAGCCCTCTAACGAACTAGCCCGCTACGAACAATTTCTGCGCCGAGAACTGCCGCCGGCCGTGCGTCGAGAGCTAGAAAGCGCCGTGGAGAGGGAGTTCAGCCCCCTGGAGGAGCGCCTCAAAAGCCAACTCATCGAGATCGTCCGCGATCTCCAACTACAGCTGTTCCAGTCGTACACGCAGACTCGCCGCGTCGCTACCGGTACGGAGATGGCTCCACAGTCCAATTCGAAGACTAGATTAGGAACTGCTGCTGCAGAGGATACTGTATCTCTAGTTGCACATGAAGCCCCGCTGGTAGTTGACTCGGATCCGGAACTTG
This sequence comes from Melanomma pulvis-pyrius CBS 109.77, assembly GCA_010093585.1. Classification (NCBI taxonomy): domain Eukaryota; kingdom Fungi; phylum Ascomycota; class Dothideomycetes; order Pleosporales; family Melanommataceae; genus Melanomma; species Melanomma pulvis-pyrius. The sequence goes on from MU002072.1 coordinate 16,877, forward strand.
TAACACTGGAGAATCAGCTCGCGGCCTATGAGCCGGCGCCGCCATTGCAAGACAGTCCGGCCCATGATTTCGAAGCTGTTCTCTTCCAGTTTGACAATCTTGCCGAGTTTGAAGACTCGGCGTATGAGTCCATGTTTGTCGGGTCTGTGTTTTCAAAGAGTGAGTGGGACGATGGATTGGGGTACTGCTATGATGCGGAGAATGATCATGGCGAGGGACCGTCGGTATTTGAATGAGGGTTTCCTGCTAGAGCCAATGATGGCTGTTCCGGCTCCTTCTAGACTTGTCTACGATGCGCGGGATCTTCGGTGACTAACATCCCAGTATCCGCATGTGGTTAAATGCACAAACATTGGGATGTAATTTTATTACAGCACGCACTCTGGATTCACTCTCCGACAGTAGGGGGGAAAAAGGATAGCGGTAGATATTCGATTGTTTGTATGGGGTCTACATTTACATACGTATGGTATCGACTCTAGTACAACTGGAATAGTCTAACGTGCAAATAGGAAATTCTTATACAGTTGTCACCCCAAAGGATTAGAGCATGCGAGATGAAATCTAAGAGTCCCTGAAAGATGATCATCAGACCTTTCTTACCCCCTTGATTGGAATCCACTTACAGTTTGGCAAGGAAACCTTGTTCCCTGCATGCCTTCTCCGCCTCCTCGACTACATCTAGCCCGTATATCATCTTCTGCACATCCGCATCCGCCCACTTATCCGGAACGGGTCCTTTGCCAGTCTTCAGCGCCGCAAAAATCTTGTCGCGCTCCTCCTTCGCCTTGCCTGTGCCGAGATGCATGCTCCGGCCATTTTCTGCGGCAAGCTCAACGAGGGCTTCGGCTCGCTCTTTACGCACATTCTCGTATATCTTCAGGGCCTTGTATATCGTTTCTGGCTTTCGATCCGAAATACGCTTCGGCGCTAACGTGACCCCGAGAACGGCGGCATCTTCGATAGCTTGAGCGGCACCCTGTGCGAGATGCGGGAGTGTCGGATGACAAGCATCGCCGACTAGAGCAGTCGAGCCGTGTACCCATGTGGTGAGTGGCTCGTGGACCCTTAACTTCCACTCTACAACCTCACCCTCCGGGACCAGATCCAGCATCCTGTGTATCATGGGGCAGAAATCGCCATAAACTTGCAACATGGCGGACTTGGATCCCTTGGTGGTGTACGTCGAGTTTGCTGCGCCGGCGAAATTGACATCGGGCTGCGCTGTGGAGATGTTGTAGATGTTCTTGCTGTCTATCGGATATGCGATGATGTGTCTCTTTTCGCCAATCCATCGCGTCACCCTGTCGGCATCTAGAAGGGCGAGCAGCTCGGGATCATGCTTCATCTGGTCGCGCGTGAGCATGATGCGGTATGCGGCCTGGCCGGTGTCCTTTGCGTCTGCGGTCTCGCCCTGCGCTTTCAGCATGGCAACACGCGTCGTGCTCTTGACGCCGTCGCAGCCGAGCAGCACATCGCACTCGACACGATACGGCTCCCCCTCTGTCGGCGTCAATTTAAAGCTGGGGCTTGGCGAGAATTCGACGTCGGATATAGTGCTTCCCAAAGCAAACGTGATGCCGGGCTCCTTTAAGCATCCCTCGTACATGGCGCCCGCCAGACTCGCGCGGTGGCCCACCATGTGGGGATATCCGTACGTCTTTTGGATGTAGTCGAGCTTGACGAGGCCAAGCTCCTTGTCAGTCGACCCTTCGCGAATGCTGGTCTCGCCACATTGCACAGCCTCGGACGCGATTTGGTCCCAGCACCCTAGGCGGTCGAGGATACGCGCCATGTTGGGTGCGAGCTGGATGCCTGCACCGACGAAGCCGAGGCCGGGCGCCGTTTCGTAGACGGTGATGGAGGTATGGCCCGATTTGGCCAGGGCAAGCGCACTGGCTAGCCCGCCCATTCCTGCGCATCTGTTAGGGCGGACTTGGAGTGGGTTTTGATAAATGAGGGCAGGGCATTAGACGATAACGCGGCAATGGGAGACGTACCTGCGCCTATGATGGCTATCTTTACGGCCGTGGGTTCCGCCATGGTGTGGGTTCTGCAGCGCGGACTGAGGCGTGAGGAAGGGGGGCGTTGCAGGCAATAAAACCAAGACCAAACGACGACAGACCACGACTCAGAAGCAATGGGCCGAAGACGAAGGGGCACGGATATGGAGCTTCTTGGACACTCGCTTGCGGCCAGTCTCTATTATATCCAATTCCTGAATGCGCGTATGTACAATGGAGTGCGGGCGACTGATGGACGCTTCGGAAGAAAGCTATCCCAGCGTACAACGGGCGTACTGGAGAAAGGAGTCAGGGTAGCAGGGCCCACGGTCACGGCAGCAGGGTCGGCATCCCAGGATAATTATATCGCCTGAAGCTGGACGAAACGGGGGCACGGCCACATGATGAAGGTGAAGAAATGTGCCCGGGGCAGCTGCCGAACCCACACGGCCGGTGCGCACCTGCCTGGTCCCACACGCGGCGAGCCCCGCAGCGCCCCACCCGCACCGACGATTCATTTCGGCTCCTCTTCGGCTGGAGAATTGGAGGCTTGCTCTACTCACGCAACTAACCCTCGCCATCTCTCCGTGCACAAAGGAGACCCCAGCACCAGACTACGACTGATCCCGGTTCGTCATGTCCGGAACGCACTCTCGGCGGCGGGACATGCCCAGCGTCAGGTAGCGCCAGGGCTCAGTTCGAACCGAAGACTGATCGGCCCTCGAACCGGGTCCAAGAGCTATGAAGATGTTGATCTTAAAGGAACCGGCCGGCGTCCCAACTTTCGAATCTTCATCTCGACTTCGCTCCACTTGTGCAATTCCCTTGGACCCTTGCGAGATCCGTGGAAACACGAACGACGCTCTTTTGCCATGCGGACCGATACCCTCCTTCGCTATGGTGCGCTCGCAGGAGCTGCACATGGACTCGATTGCTCAGTCAAGGCCATTCAGGCCTGCCTCCCCGAGGGAGCAAGCGTCAACTTCGCTTATCCGTTGGGTGCTGGTTCCACATTCACTGTTCCTTCAGGTGATCTCGGGTACCCCACAAACGCTGTTGGACTGCCGGCTCTCTGCGCCGTCTCGGTGCAGGTCCAGTCCATAATGAACAGCTCATACGGACTCGGTCTGTTCCTCCCCCAAGCATGGAACGGAAGGTTTCTGGCTGTTGGCAATGGAGGGTTCGCAGGTGGCATCAACTGGCTCGATATGGTATGTTCACAACCCGAACCTCTCACATTCATCCGCTGATGAAACTTCAGGGACCTGGCGCTCGTTATGGCTTCGCAACCATGTCGACTGACACTGGCCACAACTCCACCCTCTTCGACGGTGCTTGGGCGTACAATCATCCCGAGAGAGTTGAAAACTGGGGCCATCTCGCTATGCACGGCTCAGTCGTCACCTCGAAAATCATCACCTCCAAATTCTATAAAAAGAAAATCGCATACAACTACTATGCTGGATGTTCAACTGGCGGTCGACAAGGCCTAAAAGAAGCGGAACTCTACCCTGAGGATTTCGATGGCATTATTGCTGGCGCTCCTGCTTGGTGGACCACCCATCTCCAGCCATGGACCAACAAAATTGCGCTCGACAACCTGCCAGTCGGTGCAGATAGCCGCATCCCCCCCGCACTATTTCCGGTCATCGCCGCAGCAGTGTTGAAACAGTGCGATCCGCAAGATGGACTAACCGACACCATCATCTCTGACCCCTCGAACTGCGATTTCAAGCCTGCAGCGCTTCTGTGCGGCTCAGACAACACTACGTCCACCACCTGCCTGACGTCCCCTCAAATCGAGACTCTCAAGACCATCTACAGCGACTGGATAAGCGACAACTCGACCTTCCTCTTCCCACATCTGCAGATGGGCAGCGAGGGCCAATGGCCTCTTCTCGCGGGTGCTGCACCCAACGGCCTCGGAACGGAATTTGTGAAGTACTTCCTCGGCCTTGGACCCAACTGGGATTTCAACTCTTTCACCGACGAAATCGTCGAACTTGCTGAATCTATCAACCCCGGCAAGGCAACTGTAAAGTATGATCTCTCCGCATTCCAAAAGAAGGGTGGCAAGATTCTGGCCTACCACGGATTGTCCGACGGTCTCATCCCCACTGGGTCTACTCCTTACTTCTACGAGCAAGTCACCAAAACGCTCAACCCACGCGGCATCAACGTCGACGGCTTCTTCCGCTTCTTCCTCGTCCCCGGTATGGGCCACTGCACTGGCACGACCGCTGCCTTTAACGCACCGTGGTACTTCGCGGGACCGAACCAGGCTCCTGTCCTCGGACCCACTGTGTACAGCGTCCCTGGCTTCAAGGATAAAGACCACGACAGCATGCTTGCGATGATGGCCTGGGTTGAAAAGGGCACTGCGCCTGATCAGATCATCGGCACGAAGTACGTCGACGAGAGCACGCAAACGACGGTCCTGAGACAGAGGCCGCTTTGCATGTATCCCAAGAAGGCCAAGTATACGGGCACGGGTGATGTTAACGCTGCGAAGAATTGGGTGTGTAAGGCGTAGGAAGACGACTTTACCATACCGGTAATGTATTAAATTACAATCGAAAAGCGAAAAGCGAAATGCAGCATGCAAGATGGAAAAATAGACTTGCCTTCAAGGCTGTACATAAATATATCTTGTATACAGATTTAATTAGACTGGGCCCGACGATGTCCATCGATCCTTCTAATGCCTCTATCCCACCCTCACCCTGTCTAAATCTCGTGTACTTCCTTCTCTGCCAACAAAGCCTCTCTACACGCCCACGGTATCCAGCACTCCCGGCACATTCTCCAACAAATACTCCACCACCCCATCCGGACCCCTTTCGACCTGCAGACCCTGCGGAATCGCATGCGTCCTGATGCCGGGCCTCTCCCGTTCCGCAATCTCTCGAATCTCCCTCGCCTGCTCAGGCGTCCACATGGATGCCGAGAACAGGACATCGGGCTGCTGTTCTTTCACCGTCTCCGCCACATCCTCAATCCCTATCACACGTCAATCCTCTGCTTCCGGGCGTGAAAGTGGACTCGTACGCACTTTCGCAATTCGCAATGTACTCGACGGAGTATGTCCCCCTCAGCCCCTCGACCAGCCGCCCGATTACGATTTTCGCGCGTGCGGGCGCTGTGTTTACCGTCACGAGGCGGAAGGTACGCGGGGAGGGGGCCTGGGGTGAAGATTCCGTCATGGGCGCCGTAAGATCTATGTAGTACGTGCTCAGGGTGGTGTTGGGTGATTTGTTTTTCCACGGGCAGAAAAGAAAGATTGCGATCTTGTTGTATGCGTTCGGACCTGAGCAGCGATTCGGAATTCGAAAGACAGAAGTCGAATGCGAGGTTATCTACGAACGGAATCTTGTGTGACGTGCTCCCGCTCCAGATTCCACCACCCACCCCCGGCCTCATAATTGCCTTGTGCAACCCCCGAGCCGCGGCAGGGCAATCCCACGCACTATAAAGCTTCGGATGGGGGCGCTTTTGCAGGCCAGGACAGAGGTTTCTAGAAGGGCGGACGACATCGGAGACTGGAGTATTTTTTTGCGGCGACGGCGGGGTAATGCGGTGGGTGGTGGGACTGCGGGGCTGTTCCGCGAGTCTCGAGTACGAGTGGTGAGGGGAAGCTCGAGGGAAACATTCATCCTCGTACAACGTTTGGAGATCTGAGGAGAAGGCAGTTGAGCTGTTGTACGAACGAAGAGAACCCACGGGTCGCAATACTACGTGCAGAGGCCGATACGGTTGCCGAATCAGGAAGTCGAATCGAAGTGCGCTCGGCGTAAAGGAGGTCGAGGTTGTCGAATTGTGCAGGATTGGCCGAGAGTAATGTCGTCTTTTCATTGCAAGGGAAATGGGCTGATAATCAGCTGCATAGAAAGGTAGATTGAGCGGTACTTGAGCTTGGAGTGCGCTCGAAATTGCGATTCCGCCTCTACTCGTCACCGTCCCATCACCGCTGCGGCGACATACTACCTACCGTACCTATACGCCACCTCTGCATAAACCTCAGCTGTGAAAGCAGTCATGTCGAACTCGGCTTCAGAAAATATGGCGGATTTTCAGGCCACCTCAAGCGCCTTCAGGGCACACTTGCCAGATTTGAGTATTCCGCGCTTCACCACTGCGTCCAAGCAAACGCTCTACGAATACGCCGACTTCTTCCGCGACAACCACGCGCCGCCATGGCTCTTCGATCTCACGCAAGCATGGGAAAAACTATACTCCGAGCCATTCAAGGGCGTCACTTCTGACGGGACGGTAAGAGGGGGGCTCTTTGAAAGCCGGGATGAGGGCGTGGATATAGTGAATATAGTGAAGAAGGCGGAAGAGATGCTGGGGACCCTGAGTGCGGAGGAGAAGAATAAGGTAGGATACGAGATTGGATCCAAGGCGTGGCGCGCGTGGAGCAATCCAGAGATTTTGCTGAGGGGGTTCGGCGTGCGGTTGGAGGAAGGTAAACATGCGTCCCTCCTTTCCCCCCCCCCGCTTCAACATCGAAGCTAACGGCGCATACCTAGTCCCCGAATCCACGGCAGAATCAATCCTCTCTTTGATCTCATCCTCCTTGTCCCCCGCCGGCTACCAGAAAGCCCTCGCGGCAATGCGCATAAACCACTTCCTGGGCGAACTCGTGCGCCTCCCCCATATCATGAATAAATACTCGTACAACTTCCTACTCTTCGGGTCGCCCTCTACCTCTCCATCTTCTCCTTGGGGGTGGCTCCTGTACGGGCACCATCTCTGCCTCTCCGTATTCTTCAAAGGCCCACAGATCGTCATCTCACCGACCTTCACCGGGGCAGAGCCCAACATCATCGATGAAGGGGAGTGGGCGGGGACGTCGATTCTGCACAAAGAGGGGGATTTGGGGCTGAAGCTGATGCAGAGTCTGAGCGAGGAGGAGAAGGGCAAAGCGCAAGTCTACGAAAAGTTGAAGGACGAGAAGATGGAAATGAAGGGGGATCTGTTGACAGATCGATGGAATAAAGACGACCAGCGCCATCTTTGCGGCGCGTTCCGCGACAATAGGATCGTGCCCTACGAAGGCCTTCCCTTGTCCCCTGACTCTCTCTCCCCGGCTCAGACCGCACTCGTCCTCGCGATAGCCTCCGAGTTCCTGCTCTACCTTCCGGAAACCGCACGAGCGCTGCGGCTTCGGCAGATCGAACAACATCTCGCTGAAACGTATTTTTGCTGGATAGGCGGATATGGGGACGACGATGCGGTTTACTTCCGGATTCAGAGCCCGGTTGTGATACTAGAATTCGATCACCACTCGGGGGTTTTCTTAAATAATGAGGAGCCGAAGAAGTTTCATACGCATACGATTGTGCGGACGCCGAACGCTGGGGATTACGGACAGGCTATTAGGGAGGGCGAGCATAAGCTGTAGGAGGATAGCGATGAAAGGGGGATAGGAATAGGAAGTGCGATCCTAGGATCAAAATTGCAGCCTGATCACGGCTGCGCCTTGGTTTGCCGACGTACCGGCCGACAGAGAGATATCTTGTGAATTCACCACATTGGGGCTTCCTATTTCTCGAACTTATGGTCTAGAGCTCCGCCGCTTTCTCATTCTCCTTCCGTGCCCGTATCCCCCTCAGCGCCATCCCTATCCTCGTCTCCATACTCTTCCACTCCTTCCCACTCGCAATCTTCAGTCCACTAACCCACCTCGACCCCTCCACCTTCTCACCCTGCACGCCCTCCAGCTCCACAGGAAACTGCGCATGGCCTAGCACAAATCAGCAAACCCCCCCAAACTGGGCTCTAAAATCAATAAATAAATAATTACAGATCCCAAACGGCCTGAAATTATGCGAGATATTCTCCCAATGCCCCTGCGGCACCTCATACGTCTCATGCATAATGCCGATGTGCCTGAACTTCTCCCCCGCGCCCCTATCCCATGTGCGCATCGCTCCTCCCGAAATCCTGCAGCCCCTCGAGCGTCCTCCAGTAGCTCAGGAACGCCATCATCTTGCCCCTGTCGTCTCCATTCCTAGCACCGTACGCGTGCAGTCCGTTGTCCAGCTCGGAGGTGAGCGCGGGCGTGTTGCCCAGGTACCCGTACTTTTTGTGCTGCTTCTCGGCGTCCTTCCACATGTCGACGAAGTGGCGGTCGATTTCGCGGCCGCCGGGGCAGAAGCGGCCGTTAGGGTGGGTGAAGGTGGCAGCGAGGACGAGGATGGTGATGGGGGAGCTGGCGCGGGGCGCGGTTGGTGTACCGTCTGCGGCTGGAAACTGGGTAGTTGTGCAACCGAGGTTGACGCCGTGGGCGAGAGGGTTGGTGAGGTGGCCTGAGGCGATGAGGTGGGCTTTTATGAGGCAGAATGAGAAGGCGGTGATGGCGGGGAGGAGGACGAGGTTGCGGGGGAGGAGGGCGCTGAGCAGACATTGGATGATTGCACCGAGGAGAAGCTAGGATGTGATGGAGTAGTCGCTGACTTGGATGATTTGACGAGGCGGGAGAGATTGTGGGGAGACATTGCGAGGGGAGTGGATCGTTGTTTGTGGAACGTTGGAGGGCTGGATGTGGTGTCTCCATGAAAAGGCTGAAGGTAGAGGCAATAACGATGGACTACCCGATGTAGCCTAACGCGTAAGACGCTGCAGTGCTGAAGCTCTAATTTGCTGCCTTCTTACGGGCGAGAAACTGATTCTGCGACGTTGCGCCATGATTGTGAACTGGAGGCCAAAATTAGTGGAATCGTGTTTGAGTGGTGGGTTGGCATACTTATCGCTACTTGACTTTGCTAGAGACGACGTATAACAGAAAATGGGACTGGGCCAGTACTGAGGCTAACGGAAACAGATAGCGTGTACAGGCCCGTTTTATGACGAGGAGGGGAATTAGTTACTACAAGTTATAGAACAATAGTGACGTGTGAAGAGAACGAGAGAGGAGATGGGTTTAGGTAGAAGTATACGCATTGAGTATCTTGGCAGAGGCTATGCTCGCAAAATACGTGACCGAGTGTTTCCAATTGTCGCATATGGACGGTGTGTTCTGACTTCTCGTTAGTCTGCCGTTTCCAATCTCATGATTTTATCTACATTTCTAGAAAGGAATGATTGAATTTGTTTGTGGGGTCATCTCTACCTCGAAGAGAAGATTGTTTTGCGAGCTGGGGCGCACAATTAAATTAAATTTTTCTCGAGTTCCTGAGCATGATAGAAGGTGATGGTGATGTAAGATATAGACCTAGGAAATTGTTGTTGTGAGCTTTACGCGCTTAAGGAGAAAGGAACATTTGTGTATGTGTAATTTAGAAATCGCCGGTGTAACTTTGAGACCGAGTCAGCTTTATCGTCCGATCATTACCTGAATAGGCTGGACCATACAAATATTACGCCGGGACTCAAAACAGACCGTGTTTTATAAGTCCTAATCCAAAACCCCCAAGGCAGCAATTCGTTACTTCTACTACAACAAACACCGTCCCGCATACCATAATTGTAAGGCTTGATCAATCCGGATTTTAACCCCACCGGAGTCGGAAAAGTGCGTTATCCGGCTGCCGATACCGAACATGTACACTATTCCGAGGACAAAAGCTTGTCAAAGCTGCTGGACAGCAAAGGCAAAATGCGAGCCAGATGCTGATTACAAAAAGTGCAAGCGGTAAGTAGCTATGAGAAGTTAGCTGGTTTCCCCCATTGTTGATTGGCTATAGTTGCAGTCGTCACGACCTCGAATGCGTCTTGCGAGAAGCGGCTCCTCGCAAACGCCGCAAGCGAACACCAATCGATGAGAACCAAGGGAAAGAGGAGCACCCGAACGGCGAAGATTCGGAGAGAACTAATGCGGCGGCCAATTCCATGCCCGCATTTTCACAGCTGGAGCTGGAATTCGGGATTCATTTCTACCGAAGTTTGTTGTCACAGTACTTTCCGTTTGTCATGTTGTCAGAGACCTCCCAGGATAGTCACAAGTTGACCGCAGAAAAGCCCTTTCTATCGCTAGTCATTGCCATGCTAGGATGTACCCATGATCGGTTGAGGCAACGCGCTTTGGCCGTAGAGTGTAGGAAATATCTCGCGGTGCATATCTTTGAAAGGGGAGAGAAGACCTTAGACCTACTTCAGGGGTTGCTGTTAAAGATTCATTGGCAAGTGTACCCGTATTGCGGTTCGCGATCCTCAAGACTAATTGGAGATTCCACCTCGTAGGTACCAGTTGCAGTTCGAGTTGCCAAAACAGAGAAATGTCTTCATGCACCTGGCCATGGCCATGGTTGTTGATCTGGAACTTAATAAATCCCCGTTAGCTCGAAGTCGCCTGCAGAGTATTGTAGACCTGGGAAAGACATACGAGCCAACCGTTAGTCTTACCGACCACAATCTGGACGAGAAGCGCGCTTTTCTCGGATGCCTTTATCTGTCGTCGGTGTAAGCGGCTCGAACGCTCCACAAGATCTCGCTTACAAGGCTTAGGATCTCAAAGAGTGCAACACATATGGATGGTATTCGTTTTTCCGAGCACGCCGAGCAATGTTGCGAGTATCTAGAATCAAGCCAGGTGTCATCAGACCAGGATGCGGTGCGCATGCTCCGTTTGCAGCAAATAGTCGAAAGATTCGAGACTGTTCGTAGCTCGTTCTCCCAGGGTCATCAAGCGAAAGACACAATCCAAAACATTGTCTTCAGCGAGACCAGTCAGGTCAATGCTATGCTATTTGTCGATCACTGGGAGGCAGAGCTAATTAGATATTGGGCCCGCATTCCAGACAGTGAGAAAACGGGTGAGCTTAATCTGGAGAATAGGAAACAAGAAGCTCACGACAAATAGATCTGATGTGGGTCCAGTATGACTATGCCCGAATTTGCTTGTATGAGATAAGCATCGAGGAGTCGTGGTTTATAAACGCTGTCGACCGGCTCAAAGTCCTCCACAAATGTGTAGCGGCTATAAAAAGATTGCACGCCACATTCTTGCCGGTAACACAACAACCTGCAATTCTCTTGAACATCCCTTCGCATCTCTTTGCACAATCGAGCCATGGAGTGTTCGTTGCGATCCAGCTGTGCTCAGTCCGATGTGATGGTTGGTCGTACACATTCGTAGAACAGGAGCTCAATCTGATGCATGTCTTTGACGTATCTATCAGAAGCATTGAGACTATGCTGGCTTCGTACCTGCCAAATCAACTCCCCGAATTCTTTTTCCGGATTACGCCAATTGGCGCAGGAATGAAGAAGTGGTATTCAGCGAAGTTGCGAACATGGGAGGAAGGCGATCCATCGAGGAAGGAGACAGTCGAGCGTAATGCGCAGGAGCAGGATGTTGGCCTAGATATAGACTTTCTGGGCCAGTTCCTTGATTTGGATGATAATCTGTGGCTTCAGAACTTGTTGAGTCCCAACGACACTCAGCAACCGACTCTCGCATCGTAGGATGCATGCTTTGGCTATTGTCTAATTAGTACCGCACTATACTATCTTCGCTAGAATGGGCACCTTATGAGAAAGACTGCTTGTCTCTAACCTCTAGCTAGAATCGATTGCGTGTCCTACAATCTTAACAAAAATAAGAGTATCGAGTTCGTTTCTCCGCGAGCCTTGCAATTGCGTAATCGGCGGGCTATCCTATCACTTGGGGAACTTCCCGGTATTCTTGAGTGACTAGATAGATACATAAAGAGGAGTCTAGATGAAATTTAGATGGCTTCAGGTTTGATGTTGACCGAGTTGCGATGGAGTGTCCAATCGTGAATTGAATTCAACTCGTGCAATGACTCAGCAGCCCGCACTATACCTCAAACACGACGATTCAACCTCCACCCTCCGTCCTTCTACTATCGTTCCTATTTCGCCACTTCGTCCGCATTTTCTGAATTCTCTGTGACATCGATAATCTTGGCCCCAAGAGACATCACCGGTTTTCACTCACACCTCGAGCTCAGGTCGCTCTTCGGCCACCTACACAATTCTCGTCGCAATCAGAATGATCAAAACCACGAAGCTAGACTTATGTATACGCTTGATTCAAATTTACACTAGCGATGAGTATTTTCTAGGCTGAGATTTGGTCTTGCACAGGAAACAAGAAGTAGAATCTGTACTTTCATACACCTCCGCTTCTGCTGAACTGCTTGACGCCATCATGACGGCTTCAACGAGCACCCGTTTGACCGTTCGGAATCCACAATATGGAGTGGTGAGGAGTCTCTTTTCGCTCGGCGAAATTCAGTGCCATATTTTCTTTAACCGACCAATGATACCCGCAACTCAATATTAAGATGAACCGGGGATTTTCTGCACGACTCCGCATTGCTATATGGAGAGACTAGGTCTTCGAGGTGAGTAGTGGCAAATTGGATGGTATTTTGATTGCCATCACGTTGTTCTAGGCACTTTCAACGTCATGCACGATTCGGCAGTTTTGGTGCTCAATTGTCGGCCCTTCTCCCGTCGCACAGCGCAAACGAAGTGGTAGTATTTTCATTGAGAAGCATTGAGTTTAGAGAAGGGAATAGGAGGTATGAAAGAAGCCCTCACGCGAAAATCTCGAGAAATGTAGTCATATTGATCTCACCACGTAGTCATGTGCGGTTTTCGGCCACAAGTCGACTCCCTTCTTCGATAGTCTGGGCGCACTTTCATTGTACCTGCTTTTACCCCATTTTCTGCGACGAGGATCAGTATTGGCATTTAGATGAGGCTAACCCGACAAGCAACACCGTCAATGGTGCACCCAACGGCGATTCTAACGGCCAAGGATCTTGTGAACACAATCAATCTCATAAATGGGCCAGAATCGGTCCATAGACTTCGCCATCACGTCCTTGCTTCACGGCTTAGAATTCGGTGCAATATGCATCCCCGCTGATTCCCTAGCAAATTTCAGCGAATCTTGAAGAGAAGGGCATCTGGACTAATTGCACGCTATACAAAGCCTTCTTGGATCTCATCTACTCTGGGTCCACCGGCTTTTATATCCTTAGAGAGGGCCTTGAAATAGTATTTAGGGACGCCATTTCAACTCAAAAGAATCCTCATTCTATCGCTAGGACCTATCGTACTATTTCTGCGGCCCAGAACAGCTCTGAGAATTACGGTTGATCTACAATCAGAACGTTGACGTCCCGGACATCGAAGGATGAGGCAATTCAATGGAGCAGTGATTTTTATCACTGGTCTTATCAGCATCGTTACTGCGCGTAAGTTTGAACTCTCTAAACGGTGTTTGCGGCACCTCAGCACCCTTCTTGTTGTTTCGTATTATAGAAGAGTATCTGCGATCGTTAAACAAAGCTCTAACAATATTTATTAGAGGTACTCACCAGCAGTCTACCTCCATTTACGCTTCCTACTACCATCCCGATCCTTCCATTTCCACCCTCTACCCTATCAAATGGAAGTGTAGCGCTTCCTACTCTCGCCACGACTTTCCCAAGTCTGTCCGTGCCGAGCACGGCTGTTGTGACTATCCCTAGAATTACACCGAGAGAGCCACAGGTTCCAAGCCTCTCTCCTTCGGGCAGCCTTCCGCCTGTTCCCACTCTTCCCCCCCTCCCTAGCCTTCCCCCGCTCCCCAGCCTCCCTCCGCTCCCGAGCCTTCCTCCGCTGCCTAGCCCTCCTCTGGTCCCTAGCCTTTCCCCTGTCCCTTCAGTGAGCAGAAGCTTTCCGGTCCCCAGCTTTCCCCGTCCAACAGGAAGCTTCACCTTTCCTCGTCCAACCGGCCCCCGGCCTACAGGTGGCTTCAGCTTTTCGTTCCCCTCTGGATTCCCCCTTCCAACCGGATTTCCTTCTGGTATCCCGCGTCCAACAGGTCCTTTCTCGATTCCAACTGCATTCCCAGTTCCAACTGGCGGTTTCTCGTTCCCGCCGATTCCAACTGGTCCACGCCCCAGTTTCCCAATTCCAACTGGCCCACGCCCTAGCTTCCCGATCCCTTCTATCCCGATTCCGACCCCTCCCGCTTTGACCCCTCCGATTCCAGTGCCCTCGGCGCCTGTTGCACCGCCTCAGGTTCCCACCACTTTCCGCACTCTAGTCAAGTAGAGGCTGTGAGGAGAGATGAATGGAGGCTGGGTACAGAGATCGCTCTTCCTAAACGGACTCATCGAATCTTGTTTGTAGGAACATTTGATTAGTCCGGTACCTGCAATTGGAAGAGGATAGAGTACATAGAAATGAAGCTCGGATGGACACCTCAAGCTTTACTTCAAGAATTCCAGCATGGCTTGCGCCACCAAGTAGCTCCAAATACAATCCGAAATGCTTCCACTACTTCTTTCCAGCATATTCAAAGTTTGTGTTGACCATACTCGGCAATCAAGAACGAAAAACAGTCTTCTTATTCATTCTTATGTTGCCTTTAGTATCAGACATCTTACTGTACTCTCAGAAAGAGTTGAATTCAGGATTTCAGAACAGAGTGAAACGTGATACTTTCCAAATATATCGCGATGAAGTAATCCCATGGAGATAGTGCAAGGCGGGTGAGTATCTTACATACCCAATTGCGTTAGAACAATTCCCTCTTGGGGAATCTTATCCGATTGCTCGGCTGTTCGCAAACGTTTGCGACAGTATATACTTCAACTCGCCCTCTATTCCTACACCTATTTCCACGTAGTCGAGTAGAATGTATCTTGTCAAACAAGAGATTATGAGGTGTCGTCACCCGGAAATTAATCATCATGCGCTCGGACCGAGAACCCCAGGCAACACCGACTCGGCCTTGCTATCTCGTACGAATACTCCAACCAAATCGAGTTACAAGTTTCTCCATTATTCGCATTGCATTTCTTGATAGGCCTCACCGCCACAATCCAATTCTTTTCGCCAACGCAGTGCGGAACCCTACCCCGAGACCAATATTCAGAGACGTTTCGACGAATCAAACTGGGATATCAGAGCTAATAATGCTTAAGAATGGCTGACGTGCATAATAAGGCGTGCGGGTACGGACCGAGAATTCCAGCCCCGCGTTTGGGGGCGTTTCACACCGCTTGGAAAGGTGGGTTGAGAGGAGATTTGGGCAGAGATCCGCGGGGAGGAATCTGCAATCCTTCTCAAAGCTATGATATTTGTGTTGCAGAGCTGACAAGAAGAGTGGCTCTATGGCGGGGTAGTTTTGGGGGTTGGATGTTTGGGTAGATTGAAGCATGGAGGGACATCAATTGTTCTTCGATACACTCCACCCCACCACCTATCCATGATACCTTAAAACTTTGTTTATGGCTTGAGGGTGAATGAATCCCCACAATTGTTTTGGTGCACATCTTCCATTAAATCTCACCGCATATACAAAGCTGATGAAGAATCTCAACACCGCTGACTGTGTTCCGAGAGCTTAGCAGCGTCAAAATTTACCATTGGCTTCAATTTTGAAGGCTCACGTATAAGCAGAATGTATAATCGCTGGTCTATGATTGGATATTAATGTACATTTTAACCTGTCATCCATCTACTACCTGGTCTGGCAATGAAACCCCAACAGAAGCGAAACTCACTAACAGCCGTGCAAGTCCCTGCCGGGCTGTAAGCTGACCACGGCGTTATAACTCAAAAGAATAACTCTAAACTGAGCCCTGGCTAAATTATCCGTGGGCAGGATATAACGTTAGAGTGTAGCTGGGAATAAATAAATAGGGCTGAGTTCCTCTGCTTCAAGGCCACAATCAACTACATCTAAGCAACTGTCTCTAAACCCATCTCATCCATATTTTTCAGAACCCCCCTCAACGCTTACCATCCCCTACCTGCCAAAATGCCTTTCACAATAGCCGCCTTCGTCACCCGGAAGCCTGATATCTCCCCAGTGGACTTTAAGTCTGCATATGAAAAGCACCTTTCCATCCTCAAAGAAGCCACCGGCGACAGCTACGCCGATTCTGTTACCCGCCGGTACTAAGCTCCAAGTACAAAAATTAAGACATGTCTTAAGATTTGTATCTCCCATCCCAGAAAGAATATTTACTAACTGTCTTGTAGTAAGCCAATTCCTCCTCTTTTTATTAAACCACTCTCTATATAGTGTCTTACTTCCCCGCCTGCCTAAGTGTTATTTTGCCTTTTTTCAAACATTCTACTGATAATATAATCACTAGACTACGTGAAGCGCGTGAAGGCCGACCCCACTGGCGAGAAACCTCTTACCTTCACCGGTTCTGAGCAGACCTTCGGTTACGACCTCGTTGTCTTCTTCACCTTCGCAGACGAGGCCGCTGCAGGCGTTTTCCAGGAGAAGTACGGCGCCGCCCAGGAGAAGATTGCAGGGGATGCTGGAGCGTTTGCTCAGCTCGACAAGTTCAGGGTGATCGGTTTTGAGGACGCTATATCCTCATAGGTCATGGATGGCCGGGGATCTTTGAAATGAGAAATAGGATGAAGGAGATTAGGGAAACTATGAGTTGAAACGATAAATGATTGGAGACTTGATATCCGAAAATGAATGAAATATTCACTTCTGAAGACCAATTGACCTCCTCTTCAGAAGAACGGCAGATATCTTTCCCTGCTCCTTTTCGCTTTCTATATGCACCTTGCTCCTTTAGAAGGTAGACAATGAAAATAAAGACCAGTATGACGTTATGTTATGCCCATTGCCAACACCCCTCCATATTGTCACTGCGGTGCTTCTAGTATCGCTTCCATACTACTTCCCAACCTTGCCTATTCCCCAATACGTCTTTTTTCGATTAGTTTTCGATGCCAGCTTGATAGTCACTCTAGATCTTATTACTTTATTTAGTCCGTTATGGTTGTTACATTAAGAAGCATATCATTAATTGTTTATATATCGTTGTGGCTAAACGTCCACCACGACAGTGCATTCTCGATTCCAATTATATTCATGTTTACTTTGCTTAGCACTCACACAGCTTCCAACTCAAGTTTCCCTGCTATGCACATTGCTGTATCCATATCCCTAGCAATAGATAAATATTTTCATCCCTTTAGGTAAACAAGACTCCATTCCCTACGTAATTTCAAGGCAACTGCCTTTACCTGTCACTTTGTACCTTCCTACTATGTCGTTGAGCGCAATTGCCTTCTCGCACTTGCTAATAAGAACTTCAGTCCGAGGTCGCCTTACTTCTGCAACATCGAAGAAACACCATCTTTCTACCGATTCAATTTTTTGTTAATCTCTATACCAACGTCCATTGCCGACTATCGTTACGAATCGTTACTCGACATTCACTCGCAATAATCGATAGCTAATCATCATGGGCTCGGACGACAAAAGAGTCGGCCTCACGGAAACTCCCGAAGTACTTTTACCTCCGGGGAACAATGCGAGCGCTTCGCCGCCTTCGCGGTCGGAGACGACGGATAGCGCGCAAGACGAAGTGCAACCAAAAAGAAGCCTGGAGATATGTTTTCGCCCAGACGTTTCTTCGCCTCAAAATCCATATCTCAAGCCACCGTCGGCTCGATCGCTGCCTCCTTTGTGTCCTTTTCTGAACCCAAGAACCTCGAGCCCTCTAATACAAGTACCACATGACATTGTCTCTGGCACAACTGTCGATACAATTCAAGGACGCCTTGGGTGGGCTTTGCTAATGGACGGCTTGTCATGTCCAGCACGACACATGATCGACGCCATAGACTCAATCGCTACAACATATCAAAATAATGGTGAAATGGACACCCGTCGCCAGCAGGGAGTCAAGGTATCAGATTCTCCAATACGGCAAGGACACGAATACGGGCCGGATACTGGTCACCAACAAGAGACTATAGGCTCCACAAGTCCATTCCAGCGAAGGTATAAACGGAAATTCGACGCTGTGATTCGTGAGTTAGGGCAAATAGATACGCTAGCTTATGCTCGCTCTCTGGGCTACCTTTCTCGGAGACTTTCACGCCATGTACAAAAGCAAGCGTCAATGACCAATGACCCATATCCTGCTCAGCCTAGTCTCTTTTCTACAGGAATGTACCCTCAGCTGCTGACATCGATTACTGCACCTCGAGACAGGGTGACCCTTCATCTTCTGAGACGACGTTTCACCTTGATTTCCAGCAATTACGCAAGCATTAGAGCCCGGGACGCTTACAACCATAGAAATGGGGGTTCTCAGCCTAATTCTCGAGTAATCAGCCTACAATCTTCCCTATCTACATTATCGGTGCGACAAAGAAAGACAGACAGTGGCATCCTCCAAGCGGTTCAGTTTTATACAGGTCGACACTCCATAGTCGATATTCCTTATTATCTGTCGTTACTTATGCCATGGAAAGCCATCGAATGCCGACACCAGTCATTTCAACGCCAGCTGCCTCCATACCTGACGGCTTGGACCCACTCGCCTCAACGACAGTTACTTTCACTCCCACCTCAGTGTCCTAAAGCTACAAACCCAACGTCTTCGTTCCAACCATTTGTGTCATTGAAGCAACCTCTCTCTTTGGGGCCAGCTGTGTCATCAGGGCCGTCTCATCGGGGAGCACATCAACTCGAATCATTTCGATTAAGCAAAACTAGCTTTGTTCTCTCTCCGGTGGAACATCTCCTTCTTGAATATCCGGATGATCATGAAAGAACTACGGAAGCAGAAGCTATATTGTCCCAGCCAGCTCAAACTCAACAGAACACGTCTCAACAACCTGAAGGAAAGCAAGCTTGGTGTAAAAGTTCTCGTATGGAACAGTCCATTGCAACGTCTCCATCGAAAGTATCCCGATCTAATGTGTCTCGGTTAGGAGAGTCTGAACCTGCTAAACCTGTATCGGAAGTACCTCCATCAGGAGAACCTAAATTGGAAAAGCGAGAGCGACGAGAGTCTGAGATAGAATATCCTCCACTTATGGAGCCTGAATTAAAAAGGCCTGCGTTGGAGAAGACTTTATGGGAAGAGCCAACGTGGCAAGCATATGCATCGGCATCGCAAACAGTGCCGCCAAGTAGAGGAAGAAGGGTCGCGATAAAGACGGATGAAAAGAAAACTATGACAACTGATTTACTCACGGCCTACTACTCAAAATCCAGATATCCTAAAGGACAGAAAATTGTACCGAGAGCCCCAGAAACGAAATCTCTTTCTACAATTGAGAAGTCACAAGTGGGAGGACGGACAGGAAAGAAAGGACGACAGTTTGCATTCAAGCAGCTCAAAACAAAACAAGCCTCAGCATCTCGAAACTCTGACGTCAAGCAGGCTACAGCAAATGAACAATCTAAAATGAAACACTACTCAGCCTACAAACGAACTAAGGCAGAAGGGGTTGGCTTTAAGCTTCGACGGTCAGAAAACCCGGAACCCATCGAATGTCAATCCAAACCGCCTTTCAGTCCATTACTTTCTGATAATGGTATTGAGGAGTTCAGAGTTTCCTTACCTGTTCAAAAGTCAACTACCAACAAGACAATCCATGATTCATCCGCTGTATCCGAAAATGCTGAGGGCCTGAAGAGTTGGTCACATCTCCAAAGTGAGCCGACAGCGAATACGACCTCCAATACCTCCAATGTCGATAAACAATCCGAGCAATTCAAACTTTCATCAGCTACTCAAGATACGGGAACAGGAAACCAGACGTCCAATGCGCCCATGGTCTCTGGCTCTGGCTCTGGCTCTGGCTCTGGCTCTGGCTCTGGCTCTGGCTCCGGCTCCGGCTCATCGGAGTCCAGCATATGGCTTGGGTCGCCAACTACAGTTGCCACTCCATTGAGGGACACGGTGTCCAACGTTATTAGTCGAGGAAACGAGGAGTGCATCCTTGGAGATCCCGACTACGTTCCTCGTAGATTGGTGAGAATCCTAGCCAGACTTTTCGATATCAAGGAAGAGTACATTTCAGTACCTAGAAAATTACAGGTGAGTATGCAATTTATCACTCTGCACACCGAACTCCATACCTAGGAGTAATTATCGCTGGAGGGCATGATAATGCCTTTTGAAGCTCACAGAGGGGGTTACAGAGCGAACTCCACCGTCTTTCCTTGCGGTTAGATCTATGTCCTGGGTTTGCAACCTTGCTAATTTTGTGAAAGCACGACGCCCAGATAGCATGGAACGGGTCGAGCACTTTGGAACTGCGCGCAAGCAACAGCACTAAAATAGAGTTGACAGATAGTAGGCTACAAAGTTTAGAGCTGCTAAAAGGCGCTTGGGTTTGTTGCAACAGTACCGCGCTCCAGATCGAGGCCTGGATCGATGACCTCAGAAATACTGTTGAACAAATCAGCTCCAATCAGGCCACCGAACCGATCTCAATCGAGAATTCGTTGCTCCCAATCTTGACTGTATTAGAAAATTTCGGCCACCTTCATAAGAACCAGACATCAGACATTCGGATAGAGGCCGATTTCAGAATCAAGGACTTAGTCCACATTCTAAAGCATCTCCATGATCGGCGAGAGGGGAGTGAAGCTGGGGGGTCTCAGGCAAGTACCCTCATGCGACTAGCAGATTCAAGTAGCTAATCCTCACAGCGCTTCTCGTACACTCAACGAGATGCCGATATTCGACTATACGAGCTTCAGGGAGTGCTATCTCGCTGGGTTAGGACTATCTCGGATATTCACATCACCCAGCTGCTCCATGATCTCTTTAGGCTCGCTATGGAAGGAGCTCGCTTGAGGGAGGTCAGGTTCTTAGATATGTACTACAATCCACCCCGTTGCCCTGCAGCCGCATTCTACAATAATTGAAGCTAAACTAAGACTTTAGTTCTCGAGAGAGAATCATCATCCCCTGCGAGCCAATGAATGACCGAGGCGAGACAATTCAACCGCCTTCTATCAAATTCGCAATAGCATTCAAGGTTCGATCACTTGCACAGGTTTGTGCATCGGCAGGAAAGGAAATCTTCGTGAACCCGACGGCGTCGCTACAATGGAAATATCATGTCTTTGCCGCACTCGTCGACATTGCACCCGACGGCGGCGAAGAAGCCTGCAAGGCGCGACTCATCGCCTGGGCGAGCTCGTGTCTTATCCATCATCGGAACACCATCTTGGAGGCTAGACGCGTCAACGTTCCGATACTCATGATCATGGTTACATCGCGCGGTACACTCCAGATTTTCTATATGCTAGATCACAAAAAGAGGTTTGAAGTTGGGAACTTGGTCGAGATAGGAGACTCGGAGACTCTGAGGGGCTGGCAACACATGGCGGAGGCATTGGGTGGGATTGCAAAGTGGGGGGCAGATATGTATAGGTAGTAGTGATAAGGGAGGTACATTCTTTTAAGCAGATGGTAGAAGCATTAACGGAGCGTAATCAAAAGATACTGTATCTGTCAGCGGTGTTTATGGGCTAGAGCCTGGAGTGCACAGAAAACTTGAACCAGAATGGTAGCTGCTAGTCACTTCACGAGATAACCGTGTTGGGGGTTTCAAGAGTTGAAGTTCAAATGGTATTGGAAAAGGATTTCATAGCCATCTGCCATTTCGCCACCACATTTGATTCAATCCGAGCTACTATATGTGGATTTCCTAATCTTTCCCGATCTTATGATATGTTTTGGGATGCAATTAATCTTCGAGTTTCAGCAGCTCAGAACTGCAACACCTTGATAAACGCCGGATCATTAATGAAAGCACACCTCTCCCTTAATCTCTGCTTCTTAATCTCCTCGTAGCTCCAAAAACCGTCCATAGCACTAAGTCCTTCTCTCGGCCCGCCAATCACAAAGACCCACATGTTCGCCACCATGTTGTCGAATGTAGGCAGCCAGTTCTGAAACGTGCCTGTGTCGGGTATGGACGGGCCGCTCTTTAGGTAGTACGCGAACGCGCTCCAGGAGCGACTCGCGCGCCTTCGCAGCGTGTAATCTTCGGGCTTGTGGTCGAAAGGGTATCCGGACACGTTCCAATGCGAAAGGTTGCCGTAGGTGTAGGCAAACTCGGATGTGTGCACGACGCCGATCTGCGAGACATTGTATAGTGACTGGATGATTGGTTCAAGAATCGTCTGGTTGAAGGTGTACAAGTACACATCGAGGCCTTTCTTTTTCATGGCTTGCGCCATGAAAATGGGCTCGCACACCATTAGAATGTCGCGGAAGACGCGTGCCGCACGGTAGAATTCCACAGTCAAGTTTGTGTTTGGTGGAGCTTTGAAATCGGAGACTGGGTAGAGCTCGAGTAGTCTACCAACCCACTTACGGCCGGAATCTACCCAGGTGGCCGGGAGGTAGTCCAGGAGGAAGTTGACTGTGTCGTTGTCGGTGGCGATGCTGAAGTCAGTGAAGAAGTTCACATCGTCTTCGGTCCATCCCATCGTATAAGTCGCGTTTCCGAAGCGACCTTCCAGCGCGAGTTGGGAGGGTGGAGCGGGGAGGAAGTCGCCGTCCACGCTAGGGAGCCAGATATCACCAATGTTGTGGGAAATGTCGCCTGTGTAGGTATTGAACGAAGCGTTGAAGAGAGTGGCAGTGTCAAGATTTCGGAGGCATTCAATAACCTCTGGTGCGTGCACCAATGTCGTGTTGCAGCCGACGTAGTTGACTACATTGGTCATGGCGTTGATGGTGAAGTTTCCGGTGATTCCAGGCTCGAGCACTTGACTCTCGGCGATGCCTTTTTTGAATGGGAGAGGCTTCGTACCGCCATAAGCCATCAATTGCATTCCAACCGAGAGGCCTAATTGATCCTAGTAAGATTCTTGTAGACAGAGATAAAGGGGTAATGTGTAGAGATTCGTGCGTGTGGATGAAAGGCTCAAGACAAGTAAAAAGACGAGAAAACCCCGAGGAAACAACGAATAGACGTACCTCCAGAAGACTGCCCGAAAATGGTAATGCTCTCAGGATCTCCGCCAAAGTGCGCGATATTGTCACGAACCCACTCAATCCCAAGCCGCTGATCACGCAGTCCCGCGTTCTCACTGCCCTCTTTCTTCAGCGCATCCGACTGGGCAAAGCCAAAGACTAGACGCAGTGATTAGCCTTGATGGATCAGTTGAGCTGGGCAAGGTCAGACTAACTCCCAAGGCGATAATTCAGCGCAACATGAATAATAGGCATTTTATTTGCGATAGACTCGAGGATTAGACCATCAGGCATGTGTGTAGGTTCCATATTAGACCCGGCCCAGAAGCTACCTTCCCACAGTTAGCTTGAGTGTAAGGTAATCGCAAACGGTTCAACCCCCACCTCCATGGATCCACACCATGACAGGCAATGACCGGCCAGTCCCGTTCAACTTGGGACGCGCTACATTCAGATTCAGGCAGTCCTCGGAGATAGCAGTGATGTTGCCCAGCGTGAGAGGCGGATACCACTGGCCGAGAGACTGAGGACAAGCCGGTCCCGCCTTGGTCGCATCGTACGTCGTGCCTGGGACTGGAACGAAAGGCTTGGGTGGCTTGAATCGGTTCGCTCCCCCAGTGTCTTGACCGTAAGGGATGTTAAGGAAGACTTCTATTCCGTTCCGCTCGAAGCCGTTGTATTGCACGTAACTATCCCAGTTGGCTACTAGAACGGGTTGCGCGACGACAACGGCACTAGCCGTGATGGCAGCGACGACGCGTGACAGTCTCATCTCGACGATGTGTCTTCAATTTGAAGAGAGCGATGCGCCCACAAAGAAGTTGTGTAAGTGAGGGAGTGATAGGCTATCGAGGTGTAAATAGTTAAGCGATTATCCGCTAAGCGAGGTCGGGTGAAGTGACGTGAAGATCACTGTGAGGAGCTCAACTGTTACCTACGTAGGCAGGCACCTCCGGCGTCGGCACTAATAAGGGCAAGCGGGGTCTCCTATCCCTTATCGCGTATTCAATGCACACCTGCGATGAAAAGAAGAACGAGTGTTGGGTCTAATCATCAGTATAAAGTCCCTGGTATTAGCCTTACTGAAGGTTGTAGTTGTAGTTGATTGAACCGTCTATGTAGGTTGCTTACTAGATGACGGCCTCATAGTAAGGTTCCCAACTTCTCACTTGTTGCCTTTGAAGAAAACTTTGGGGCGATCGAATACAGGGACTCCACGCTTCGAAGTCCATTCTTCTGACATGACGGCCATGTGTTGATGAGACCCACCATGTGGACGACATGTGCTTGCGGTTCCATTTTAATAGAATAGAGGGAAGTTCTGTCTTATTCAGAGTCACACAGCTTCTCCAGGCGCTTACTCGTTCTCAACAGTTGCTTCCTTCGCCGCAGCAGCTTTCGTCTCCTCCTTTTTATTCTCTTCAATACCTTTATTCCCTATTTGCTTATCCGCAAGTCCCAGTATGAAGTCCCACTCTTCTTTCCTCACCCTGCTCACGCTCAGCCTCGAATTCGTAACCAATTGCATATTCTCCAGCTCTCCTCCCTTCTTCGCAAAACCCTTAATCCGTGCCAAATCCACTACGTCCGCAAACTTCCTGACGAACTCCACGCCCACACAGTACCACTTCGGCTTCTCCCTCACACTCTTCGCATCGTAGTACGGATCCTTGAGGTCGAAGGCCGACTCATCAACCTCAGCCTCCTTTGCAATCCTCATTACTCCGACTACGCCTGACGGCTTGGCGTTCGAGTGATAGAAAAAGGCAAGATCTCCTACGCGCATTGCCTGCATGTTGTTTCGCGCCTGCGGGTTGCGCACGCCGCCCCAAGGCTCCGGCTCTGTGCACTTTTGAAGGTCGTCGATCGAGAATGCCACATTGACTCCGTTTTCGATTCGCGGGAGTGGTTCAGCCTTCAGCAACCAGTAGACTTCCTGCTCCCCGTTGGCATCGCGGTTCGTTTCTGACGTCGGGACAGGTGGCGCAACGGCCGCCGCCTTGGTGGGTTCATCGGGTTTGGGGGCGGATTTTGAGGGCCGAGCATTGGCTTTTGCGGTCTTCTTTGGAGGAGGAGAGCTGGATACGAGTAACGAACATTAGTCTTAGTCCCTGCAAATCAATGTGTTCAGACGTACGCTTCATCTTTTACGTCATCGTCGTCCTCGTCCTCGTCCTCGTCCTCGTCCTCGTCCTCGACTTCCTTGCGGGCGCGCTTCCGGGTCAGTTTTTTAGCATTGCGCTTCAGGCGCTCATCTTCAGAACTTGAATCGTTCGTTTCTGTGTACTTTGGGGCTGCCGAAGCTGTGGTTCGCGCGGATCTGCGTGTCCCGGCCATGGTGGTTGAGATGTGTTGTTAAAAAGGAAGGAGGCTGGATGTCAAGACAGTGCCAAGATCGAGGTACAGGGATTAGAAGCGAGCGCCATTACCACCTCGTTACGCCTCACGTCATTTGGATATCTTTGTTATAGAGTACATTACTTGCATCATTAACTCGAATTCTGAATAGCTGTAACAACAATAAGTACCCCAAATATAACTCCTCTCGTCCCGCCTTTATCTTTTCGATTCATGCAAAGCTCCCTTCGAGACATCCGGCTAGCATCATGCTTCCCATCAAATCCCTTCCTACGGACATATGGCCCCTCATAGCCGAATGTCTCCCATCCCAGGACATTTTAAACATCTGCTGTACTTCCAAAGCCCTTCACCAACTTTGTCTACCAAACCTATACCACCAAATCGACTTATCCCACCCCAACATTTCCGCCCTCACCGATAAAGAACCCCACAACACCAATCCCTTCAATCAGCCGAAGGATTCCTCAGCAGTCGACGCAATTCGATCGCAGCAACTCCAATTCATGCCTCATATTCTTCGAAAAAGCCCGGAGAATGCGAAATATGTCAAATCACTCACGTGGGCCCATGTCACGGATGTGCGCCTATACAGACCCTGGAACGTCGATATCCTTCGCACATTTACTGCTCTGGACCGCGTACGTCGTTTGGATATTTACGCTTCCAAGACGAGTACTCTACGTCCTAACGGTCATCTGGACTTGTTTCCACGAGCGACGCATATCAGATTAGCCGGACATATGTCGCGTGACTGGGTCTCCGCAATTCTACTTGGGAGAGAAAAGGCTGATCTTCACTCCTTAATTCTGGGTGTGGAAATATATTCTTCTGATCCAAGGCAACCCAGAAGCCCGACTATTCCTGCATCGGAAGTGCAAGCTCTGGCATCTGAGCTTCGACCACGATGCAACAAACTCGAATACCTCGGACTTCAGGGGATTGTTCAGGAAGGGGAACCTAGCAACAAATACTCCAAGTTCGGAGACTGGGCTCGCTTCATCGAAATTTTACAGCCGCAAAGATTAAATGTGTGGTGCGCAAAACAAGGCCCCCTAGAGTACCAAGCGTTGCAATCAGATCAAGAATTATATCAGGAGGAGGCTCGAGAGAAAGCCTTTTGCGAGTATATCCGGCCCGTTCTACTGCGGGGATGGCCGTCGCTCAAGGCGATCAAGATCTACGGCATTCACGCGGAGTCAATAGAAAGCGAGTCTCCGGGAGGCGTTCAAGTCAGTGTTGACGACAGTATGGATCATTGCGGACGCTGGCAGGGGCTACCATTGTAAGAAGCTGTCAGTATTCTCAAGAACTGATCCTGGTATCTTGGAGATCAGTACACAGGACACGTTATAATGGAGCCTTTGCCGTGATCATAATCCCTTCACAGGCACTCAATAGCCTCGCAGTCACTACCAAGCATTTTGAAGATGCGGAAGAAAAGTACAAATTATCTTTTGAATTTTCGCTAGCTAGACAAGAGGATCTAGCTTGGCTTAGCAAAACTTGATATTCTCTTTAAAACTTGGAAATCTTATACTTATATTTTAAGCTTTTTACTTATAACTTTTTATACTAAACTTAAGTAAACTATAGTTATTATAATAGCTTTTAAAGTAAATTTAAAAACAAACCTTTAGCAAGATTATAAAATTAAAAGTATTTACTTTAAATAATACTAAGCTAGTAAAGAAGTAAAAGTTATATAGAAGTTAGAGTTTTATATAAGCCTACCTAATCTCTACTTAACTTCTACTTATTATTTTATCTTTTTTCTAAGTAGTATAAAGTTTAATAGAGTAGCGTATATAGAAAATTAATAACAAAGTTAAATAGAATTAATAGTAGAGTAAAAGAATAGTATTATTATATAAAAAAAACAAATTGCTATAAAAACAAGCTTAGTTTACCTTAGTTTACAAAGCGTATTAGAATAGTTAGCTCTATTTTAGCTATTCTAAGATAGTAAGAATAAAGGTAACTAGAAGAGCTAAGTTTATATATATAGTAGGTAAAGCCTATACACTCTAAGCAAGGTTCTTCTTTAGCATTATTCTAAGTAAAGTAAATACTTTTTAATTATATAATTCTACTTAAAGTTCTTTTTTATATAACTTACTCTAAAAGCTATTATATTACTTTTTTTTAAAAAAAGTATATTTTTAAGTTTTTATTATACAATTTGCTATAACTTACTATAAGTTATAACGTACTTTACAAGCATGCAGCTACTCTAAGTATACAGCTACTCTATGCTAAGACCCTACCAAAATCGCGACTCTATTACTTTGAAATACAATGCCTCTACCTACAAACGCGCAATTAACCTTAAACAAAGCAAATATACAGCTTGCTCTTTAGGCTATTAAACAAAACGCAACTTTAAGTGTAAAACGCGCTGTATAGCTCTACAACGTCTTTTAAACAATACTGTGCAACTAACGCGCTAGAAGACCCTTACAACGCAATTGGAAGCCTAAATTAAGGATGCTTACTTAGACAGAAGAGCAGGTAGTTGTTTAGTGTATTCTTAA
>MU002073.1:0-44391 GCA_010093585.1 Melanomma pulvis-pyrius CBS 109.77
TGCACTAAGAGCGCTCACTCGAACCCGGCAGTCACAACAGTGGCGAAATGTGTGTGTGGCACATCATGATCCACTGCGCTATCCCGAAGGAACCTGAAGTTGAGTTTTTTGGTGAGATAATTGTCAACTTATTTGATATATATACAGGATGGGGGAGGAGGGGAGAGAGGGTTGTTAATTGATTTTTGGTTTGAGCACGGTCCTTGTTGTGGGTGTGCTGCTAGGCAAACGCGTCACGTGGAAAAAGTTCATGTTTGTAGTCAACTACATATGGGAGCTAGTGGTCTACGCCAAGGAGTGCACCTTCTATTACCGGCGCTCGCATCGTCCCACACTTAGCAGAAGGCCTCATTTAGACCCTGCGGAAGGGCTTCGATTGGTTGCGGTACCTTTCTGCGTGTTACTTCAAAATGGCTATTGGGTGTTCAGTTCCGCTGTGAGGGGTTAGAGTGGATTGTGTATCTACCACGTGAGAAATTGAATGACCTATTCCCAGTGATATGAAATCGACGTGTGCGATCGTATAATCTCGAAATTTGGCATTCCTCTTGCTGAAAATGAGGTTACGTAGAATCATGCAGTGACAGGTATCGAGCATCTTCACGGGCGTACACAAGCGTACACATGCTCTCCAAAGGATACTTTCTCAGAGTCTCTTACCCTCATCATCAACACCAATTCTATTAAGAAACCTCTGAAAAATCAGGCTTCTTCGTCTGCGCCGCATCCTCGCTTGCTCTCAACCTCCAATTTCGGTAACATGCCCGCGACATCACTCAAACGTAAATCCCTATAATTTTCTTATTGCTATTCTTTCGAGGTATACACAGAGACGGGCCTCAGTGGCTTTTGCTTGCAAGTATGAAGATTTCCGAGACACGTCGATGCATGAGTGGAACGCACTAATACTCCTTTCATGTTAAGTATGCCGGCGTACCAACTCCACTTAACTTCATTCGACTTTAAGATGCATCTCCTCTTATTTGATTCACCAGCCCTGTTACTCAAATCCAACCATAGGAATAGTCGATCAATATTGCCTTGTGCGGTTCCCTCGCATACGGCGGCACCCCCCATCCCACCTATCACCGACTCAAGTTCAGCCTCACACGTCGCCGACCCCGGAATAACAACATATAAGCTTCTTGCGGCACATCGTATCCGCGGAGATCACACGGGGTGTTCATCGACGCCTTGGGCGTGTTGCTCGCCGACTTGTATGGATTCGTCCACGCAGGTTGGTCATGTCGCAGTTGTGCTTTTTCGCACGCAATTCGGCTGCAAAACTCATCATTCAGGCTACCCGGAAGCCCATATTATGTATCAGACTTTTGATACAGGCTCGACTTCAAAATAACATTTACCACCGGGATGCACTAGAGCCGAGTGGGCGCTGGGTGCTTTGCGAACGATGCCCTTGCCCTTGCATGAAGTTGCAGCTGGCCCACGAGGGGGTTTGGTCGAGCTGCCGGCACCCCGGTCCCTGCTGTAGCTCCGTTTCCCTATCAGAAATCCGTCGTCGCTCCCTACACACGGCGACACATCCTCAACCTGCTGCTCCGGACTTACAAGCAGGCGTCAATCCACCGACCCTGCAGTCGAGGCATGTCTAGCCGTCAGCACAAGGCCGAAAAACGACGACACGTGCGCTTCCGGCGCCATCTAACGCTCGCGTCGCGAAGTGAGGATCGACAACGTCATCGAATGCTCGAAACGGCAAAGTACCCTCCCCGATTCTGCACCTCAAACAAATGCCACACGCTTTTTGCATGCCGAGGGGACCGATACCTCGATACAGTCGGCTTTTGTTGTTCCGAATCAACAGGAAGCTTCCCAATAACATGCGCGCTGTCCCCTCTTCTGAGCCTTTGCTGATTGATACCACAACCTCACTTCACGCGATAGTGGTGCTGTTCAGACTGACGGAGCTCTAACTTCCACCAGGTCGTCAATTGAGTCCCCTTTCCTCTTAGCGACGCAGTCCCCAAAACATCACCTACGTCAACACAGCAAGACTACCCTCATATGGCGATCTTGAGCCCTCTCGTTGGGTCTGCGACCACAATATGGAACAGCGTCAGTAGTCAAGCGTGGGATTCTCTGGTAACGCTGTGTAGGAGTGGAACGCTGTCGCAATTGCAGAGCATTCGGCTTGGGAAGCTTGCAATCTACGACGCTAGCGCAAGCAAAGGTTCTATAGTTTTTGGAACTGAAAGGCAAGGAAATCCTATAGCGGTGCTGAATGTTCACGATGAGAAGTTTTGGGTGCGATTGGCGCTCTTTGCGGATATGGTGCGTCTTCCTAACATTTGCAAAGGTTTCACTGTAGCACCAAATCCTAATTGAATTCGCAGGGCTTTGCCGAGAGCTACATGCTGGGAGAAATCTCGTCGCCCGATCTGACAGCATTCTTCGCAGTAGGTCATCATTTCACAACGTGTTGCACATTACTCATATTCCAAGATATTCATCGAAAACCGTGAGTACCTCTCCAACGGCTCCAACGTCACAGCCGCGATCTCCACTGGTCTCGCTGGTCTTCTGCGAAGAAGCAACAACCTTAAAAATGCTCGCCTCAACATCTCCGCCCATTACGATATCTCGAACGAGATGTTCGCCGCGTTTCTGTCTCCTGATATGACATACTCGTGTCCGATTTGGCTCCCGAAACCGAACAAGAAGTGTTTGGATGAGACACTAGAGGCGGCACAAATGCGCAAACTGGATAGGTTTATAAACAACACGCACATCAAACCCACCGACCACGTGCTAGAAATAGGCACCGGCTGGGGTTCATTTGCGATACGCGCCGTCCAGCAAACAGGCTGCCAGGTGACGTCCGTTACGCTCTCGATCGAGCAGAAGCAGCTTGCCGAGCAACGTATACAGGACGCCGGCCTCTCAGACAAAATCGCAGTCCTTCTATGTGATTACCGCAGCCTCGAAGTCCCTACGTCAGGCCCGTACGACAAAATCGTGTCCATCGAGATGCTCGAAGCAGTCGGCAAGGAATACCTAGAAACATACTTCAGATGCATAGACAAGCTATTAAAGAAAGACGGAGGCATAGCAAGCTTCCAGTGCATAACGATGCCCGAAGCGCGATACGACGCGTACGCGAAATCGGACGACTTCATCCGCAGATATATTTTCCCTGGCGGCCATCTCCCCACTGTCACACAGCTCGTGAACTCGATTACGAACGGTTCGAGCGGTTCGCTGGTCGTTGATGTGGTGGAAAATATTGGACCGCACTACGCAAAGGCGTTAAGGCTGTGGCGTGAAGCCTTCTTGGAAAACTGGGAAGGTAGCATTAAGCCGCAATTGATACTGGAGAAGATGGATGAGGGCATGGACGATGAAGGCGCCGAAGTGTTCAAGAGGAAGTGGGATTACTACTTCAGATATTCGGAAGCCGGATTCTCAACGAAGACGTTGGGCGATGTAATTATTACCGTGGGAAGGGAGGGCGCGGTGCAGATGATGGAGGATGTGCCATTGTAGACGGAACGTTGTATAAGACATCAATAAGAAAGAAGACAGAAAAGCGCGAATAGACCGACCATAGATGATATCATTCTCCAATTCCCGAACCAACTAAATGGTAGACTTATATCACGCATCCTCGATATGTAACGACTTAACTCTCCTCCCACCCGGTCAGCAAGCACTCCACGTTCCGTTCCACCTACAGCAAATATAAAGGCCCGATTGTGGTCTCAACAAGGCAGGCAAGCGACAGCATAAGAGCAATGCCAAGTTCCGCCCAAAAGCTGGGAGCGGCCTTGGGGGCGGCCTTAGTCCCGCCTCCGCTGCGACTTGATTGTTGGTGCGGGGTCGGAGGGCCAGACTCTCGATATATCGGAGGGTGAGGTGAGTATCCGACGACGGTCATTGGATAGCGAGTACGCCATCCGATGCAGCAGTAAGCCGACACCTCAACACCATGGGGATGGCGGGTTGGCGCCGCGATCTCCCAAGGTCTTATGTTGCTTGCCATGGCTGCAAATGAGGGCGCCTTGTTCAGCTTCAGGGGGATTGTGTCTCCGGGTCCGCCCGAGTTTGACTCCCGGCCGCGTGCAAGAGCGATGCTGCGCGAGGAAGGCTTTTGACAGAATGTTTTGTTTTGTTTTGTTTTGTTTTGTAGTCGAGTGAGTATTGACTGTAGTTTGGAGGTTGGATAGCATTGGCTTTTCTCTTGACCTCAGCAAAACGCTGACGATGCAGACACTCTGCATGCAGAGCTGGACTAGATTTGATAAGTGAACCTATGTACAACTATCAATCATCGCCAGACAGTGGCAGTAGAAGCCGCGCGCTGTAGCTGGCGACCGCCCTATTCTCTCCGATCAGGCGTCGAATATCAGGCCACGAGAAATACCTCAATCTTACAAGAGGATCTAGCGTCCGGATCATGTTCTGGTATGCGGTCTGGGGTAGTCTTGGGCCGCTTCTTGGAGGCTCATGGCATGCAAATCTTACTCCATGTTTCGCCATGCATCACCGCATTTTCGAAAAATGCTAACAAACAGCATCCCGTAACTTGGATATAAAAGGACCGTCTGTTCTCCGCCATTTCCCCGGACTCCAGAGTCTGGGGTCTGTCGGTCTTCTTCTCCGCGTTCTTAGCTCCCCAGATTTACTTCTTCATCTTTGACATCTATTCTGCCCTTGAGTCCTCAAGCCCTTGTAGCCATGGTTGAGAAAAGAGATCAAGTCCTCATGCTTGAGCATCAGGAAACCAACGACATCGTTAAGCCTGTTCCGATCATCGAGAAGCAGGATGTTTTTGGTTCTCACGAGGTATGCCAGCTTCCACTCTGATCGATTCGCATGCTGACGTGCGTCACAGAAAACCGACCCTAGGGAGATAGCGCTAGTGAAGAAATTGGATAGAAGGATCATGGTGGGTTTACTATTTGATACTCTACTGCCTGCACCCTCGATCGCTAACTGCTATAGCCCATGCTGTGGAGCATGTACTGGCTGAACTACCTCGACCGAAATGCCATTGCTCTAGCGCGGTTGAATGACCTCGAGGAGGATCTCAACTTGGATAGCACCCAATACCAGACCTGTGTCTCCATCCTCTTCGTCGGTTACCTCCTAGGTCAAATCCCATCCAACATGTTCCTGACCAGGACTCGTCCCAGTATGCACTCCAGATCTATGCGCACTTCTTACCCTAACATATACAGGTCGCTACATGGGAATTGCTATGATGCTCTGGGCTATCGTCAGCGCTCTGACTGCGGTCTCCAAGGACTTTACTGGCCTCCTCCTGACCCGCTTTTTCCTTGGGGTGACTGAAGCCCCATACTACCCTGGCGCCGTCTACCTCCTCTCTATCTTCTACACCCGCAAAGAAGTCGCGACCCGAATCGCCATTCTGTACACCGGCAACATTCTCGCCACCGCCTTTGCCGGTCTCATCGCCGCGGGTATATTCCACGGTCTAGATGACGTGGCTGGTATTTCTGGCTGGCGCTGGCTATTTAGGTATGTATCTCCTGGTACAAATACCAAAGCATGTCTCTGGAGACGTACCTCACCCTCCTCGAACAACGTTTGCTAACTGTTGTGCAGTAAGCAAAATCCTCTCTATACTACATATCTTCTACTGAAAGGCTCCTTCCGCGGTGTCTTACCTACCTACACCTAAGCATAATCCCGTCTCATCGTGAGCACCCCGCTAACTCTACCGTCCTCTAGTCCTGCAGGGCGCTGTCACTTTCGCGGTCGCGTTAGTAGGATTCTTCCTGCTCCCAGATTTCCCAAAAGACACAATCTGGCTTACGCCCGAAGAGCGCGATCTCGCGCACAACCGCATGGAGCTCGACACGGTGCAGAACGAGGGCGCGACGTCGACGCGGAAGGGCTTCATGCAGGCGGCCAAGGACCCCATGGTCTGGATCTTCGCCTTCATGGCCCACATGCACCTAGCCGCCAACGGCTTCAAGAACTTCTTCCCCACCGTGGTAGAGACGCTCGGCTTCGGCGAAACCGTCACCCTCGTCCTCACATGCCCGCCGTATCTCATCGCGGGCGCCGTGACCATCGCCGTCTCATGGTCATCCGGCAAGTTCAACGAGAGGACGTGGCATATTACTATTTCGAAAGCCGTTGCCACCATCGGGTTCGTGGCCGCGTGCTTGACCATGGATCTCGCGGGCCGGTACGTCTCGATGGTCGTCTTCACCATTGGGACGTACGGCGTGAATTCGCTGATCCTGGGCTGGTGTGGAAGCACCTGTGGACAGACTAAGGAGAAGAAGGCTGTCGCCATCGGCATTGTGACGACGGTCATGAATGCAAGCTTCATTTGGTAGGTTCTCGCACATGGCGTTTTGCCTATGTCTCTCTTCTTCTAATCTCGTCTTCGCACGCACAACTGCTCATTGTTCTTACTGACAACGACGGCAGGACTCCTTACCTTTGGCCTAAGAGCGATTCTCCACGCTATGTTATTGCACTCGGTAGCTCGGCGGCCTTTTCGGTCGCGACGGCGGCGCTGGCATGGTTGGCCAAGTTCTTGATGATGAGGAGGAACACGAGGCTTCGCGAGTCGGACAATGAGACTACCAACTTTTATGTGTACTAATTTGATATATGGGAATCGTTACGACGGGGGTGTGGGACGTGAGCAAAGCAGGAGTGATATATTGGTGAAATGGGTAGGCGAAAAACGTGGTAACCAATTCTCGTTAAGAAGGACCCAACTAGCAAAAGATATCCACACGCAGTTCTGGAAAAGGGTTGAAAGGATCTATTAGCTTTGCAGAGCTCTGCTGTATTTGTCAGAAGGGACTTCAGTACTCCTGAGACAGCAGGAATGTTCTTTAAATACTAGCTGCCTCGCATTGCATAGATATTGAAACGAACAGGTTGTTTGGACATATATAAACCCTACCCCTAACTATCTTTCGCCATTGTTACTCCTTCAAAGGGACAAAACCGCTAATAGAGGTGGACAACGCCACAAAAGATTCTCCTAATTACCAGAAAACACACCCCACTCACTACCTCCACCGTCCACGCCTTGGATTCCATCCATTGGCGTACGTACAGTATTCCCGAATCGGCATTGATAACCTCCCAACCCACCATTCAACTTCAACGTATCAACACAACAATCCCAATCATACCCCCAACCCTTCCTTCTATTTCAAACCAGGCCTCCTCATCCGCCACGCAATCACAGCTTACTCCTCCCGAATCCCATCCTGACCTCCCCAACCAACCGCCCCATACTCCTGTCCCCCAGCCCAGCCCTCCGCTCAAACTCGCGCATATTCTGCTCCGCCCACTGCGCATCCCGTCCCGCGACCGGGAGTACAAACCCCTGCTCCGCGCCCGCGGCGATGTCCTCCATGAGGAACACGTTGTGCAGGCCACGCGCGTCGTCGAGGCGGCCAGACGTAGTGGCCGTGGTGGTCTGAGCAGAGGCATCCAAAGGGCGGGCGCGCACGACCTCGTTCCAAACCGCCGTTAAGCCCTCGACGAGCGTATTGAGCGTGTCTC
Organism: Melanomma pulvis-pyrius CBS 109.77; assembly: GCA_010093585.1. NCBI lineage: Eukaryota > Fungi > Ascomycota > Dothideomycetes > Pleosporales > Melanommataceae > Melanomma > Melanomma pulvis-pyrius. Next base: position 7,522 of record MU002073.1, read on the forward strand.
TTGGTTTCGAGGGCCGCGGGCGGAGGTGCCCGATTATGTAGTTTGTTTGGTGCTGCTCGCCATTGACTGTCAACGCTGTGCTCATCCTATCCAATTCTATTCTGTCTGTCTCTGCTCGCGGTTCTACCGGGTTCATTGCGTACCTGCTCCCCGCCGACATATATGGCGGGCCCGATGGTTGTCTCGGATGTGGTCGCGGGATGGAAAACGATGTTCACGAATGAAGAGGGCGCGGAGAAAGTGCTGCAGTGGAGATTCGTGATGGCTTTGGCTATGGCAGAGAGTTGGTGCGGGAGGAGGGGCGTGCTGTGGTGGATTTCGTAGAGCGGCATGACGGCTAGCTGCAATGGATAGTTCGGCGACGGGAATGAGAGAGAGAGATGAATAGAAGGGCTGCTGAGGGCTGCTGAAGGCTGATGGGGATAGTCAAGTCTGATATGAAATGCGACGAGAGAGTAGCACAATATTCCGAGCAAGATTTGATAGGAGAGGTGCGCAGTAATCAATTGAGGCTGTCAGGCGGTACAAGTGCGAGACATGAGGTTACGAGCATAAAACCATGCCTCCAAATCCTCATTCCCCGCAATGACGGACGACGAGCATCAAACCCCCTCCATTGGCGCTTGGCCTCGTGCCATCAGAGAAATATCCGCGAGTAAATAATCGCCTGGGCGCGTAGCTAGCCAGCACCCCCGCCCGCCGCCGATCCCCTCGCTCGCCCGCGCACGTGCGTGGGCGGCCCAGCCCAGCTCCAATTATTTCCTCCGGCCTCAGATCTGAGTTCAGTCCCCAGCCCAGGCGGCAACACCGCCACAGCCGCTATTGACAGGTCGCTGGGTTCGTAATCTTTTCTGAATCGCCGGGTGCGGCTGCGCTGTATTTTAGACGGGATTCGCACCGCGTGGGAGGGCCCGTTGGGAGGCTATTTTGACGTCGGGGAAGAGACGTCGTGTGTGATATTACCGGTTTGGGAATTCTGCGACCTGAGGGCATTTTTGGGCTAGGGATTCCGTCTTCATGGAAGTGGGTCTGGACATATAATACATGGGGTGTGGGACGGCCATGGTCAAAGAGAAGAGGGTCACGGTATAGAATTGCTGGAATCGATGAGTGGATTCGAGGTGTATTGGTCTATTGATGCACGCTTTAAGAAGCCGTCGTGAAAGCTACTCTTCTTTAGCACGACTTTCAAGCGCTTCACGACTAAGAGTAGCTAGGTTACTCACCACAATTGTCTCTTTGGATCCAATTCCAAATTCTGGACGACGCCAGTTGCGAGATTTTCACAACTTCGGCGACTCTCTGTCTTCCACCAAAGGTTCGGGTTCGGGTTCCGCGAAAGACACGAAGCTCTCCTCGCCATTGAATTTCCTAAAAGGACCATTCGTCAGCAGTCTGGCTGGTATAGGAAAGCCTAGGTGCCGAATCAAGATCGCGTCCTCCGTTGCAGTCGAAAAAGGAAACACAAATCGCACAATATCTCCCCTGAGTCTCGACATATTCGATACATCCACGATCAACACTCAGAAGAATCAGACCATAACCACGATCTAGGCCCAATCCTTCCTTTTCATGATTCCAGATCATCTCAAAAGAAAGAGACGCTAGGAATGTCGTGATATCAAAAGCAAATATACAATTGGAAAACTGAACTCACCATCCTCGTTCCGCGCCCCCAGATAGGTACCCCGTTTCAGAGTTCAATACGCAGTCCCAGTTCCCAATGACTTGCTTCCCTCCCTTTTTGTTCCTCTGAAACCTTGATAGTGACGCCGTATAGCACTGAAAGTCATCCTCATCTGGATCCTCAGGCATCTTCCCGGTGAGCGCGCGCCCGATGGCAATCATAGTCGCGGCATGGGTGCAGATCAACAGCGCTTTTGGCTGCTCCGGGTCTTCGTCTAGCGACGTGATGATGGTTTCGAGGGCTCTGTTGACGCGATCGTGTAGCTCTAGGATGCGCTCGCCGCGCGAATGCGGGATATGCGTAGAAGAGTGGTCGTGGTCGAGGTTAGTGAAGAAGGGGGCTAAGATCTTGAGATCTGGGGGTGTGGGATGTTCGAAGTGGGCGATGCCGAAGAACTCTCTTTAGAAAAAGCCCCCAGTCAGCAAACCTCCTTTGTACTATCCGCCTTGAAGCGTTGTTGAGAGTGAGTTCATACCCAATCCCCCGATCAACCCTAATCTTCCCACCCGCCTTCCCCTCGGCAAAAAGTCTATCCGTAGTCGGTTTCAGCGTCTGTAGACATCGATAAAACGGACTCGAATAGATTCTATCGACTGGCGGGTCGATAGTGCAAAGGTAGTCTGCGAGTTCCCGTGCCTGTTCCACGCCATACGAGGCCAATGGCGGGTCCGTGGGGATACCCGTGGGATTCTTGGTGGAGGACGAGTACTCGCCCGTCTGAGGGTTAACAGACCAGTTGGAGCGAAACTGGAACTGTTAGAGATCGTTGTAAATATCGCGTACTGAGGCAGAGAGTCGATGGACGGGGCCACCAAAGTGGAGGTTGAGGTCGGGCATCGGTCCTGGATCAGAGCCGACTGCTGTGACAACATACCGCGTGTCGAATCACGTAGACTACTTCGATCATGTTTGGGGCTTTGAGCTCTTCGAGACAGAAGTTCTACTCGATAGCTGTCGATTTGAGGTGGCCTTCCCAGTCAGCGGCGTGGTGCAAAATTGCCTCGGCTTTAGGCTTGTTATCGATAAGCGAAAGCCGAGAGCAAAGATGCACCGTTTGTCAACTTCAACGGCACTGGGAGGAAATTTGGAGAGTAAGATAGTTCAACTGTAGATTGGTGATAGTGAGAATTTCTAAGCTTGCGCAACTAAGAATATTTTGAATCAAAGAGGGGTTATGCTCTTTCGTTTGGTTCAAATGTGCATGTTTCTCTTGTCTCCATCCTATTCAACTAAAAAGCTTTCTCGCCTTACTCACTTACCGCTATGCGTCGTGTATCGAGTGCCAATTGTAAAATAACTTTCCACTTATACCATACCTATGTATTCGGTGTTCCTATCTTTCAAGGCCGCCACCCTCGCTCTTTGCTTTAAAGTGACCCCCACCCCCCACGAATACCACGACCCCTAGCACTCCTTCTTGATAGCAAACGCACAGTTTGCAAACTCCCTGCAGCGCTTGGCCGAATAGCATTTGGGACAACGTACGTGCCAGGCTGAGCAGAGCAACACTCGGATACACTCACCATTCTAGGAACAGCGCTAATGTATGGTTGTGTGTGCGCCGTTGTTGGAGACTGTTGCATTGATCAACGGTGCGACAGTTGTTTTAATAGTCAGGAGAATCGCTCTCAGCCTCATAGAACATTCTCGCGTCGGGAGGCTGTGTCCTCGCTCTCCGCATCAGCGGGCTAGCTATTATTCGTTGGGTTTCACCGTTCGAGGTGTAGTTGAGATGTGACGTCCTGCACCTGAAACGGGCGGTGGAAAACTATGCTGGAACTGGAAGCTGGCAAGACAAGAAGCGCGGGATTAAACGTAGATGCTCCGTCCTCTTCCTTGAACCCAGCACTTCGGACACGGCGAGAACGCGGGGAAGACGAAAAAACGGTGAGTACCCACTGTTACTAGCACATGTGAATCCTTTAGCACATGTTGGCACATGCTATCAATTTCCCCTGTTGTATCATGAAGGGCCAGCGAACTTACATGCTACCAACAAATTTACTCCATGCATAGCACAGGCTGTGATTCTGAGGAGTTGCGCGAGCCGTCCCTAGTCTGCCTTGCAAGAGGGATATTAGACGCCCTAGAGATAGTTGCTGAAGAAGTGTTTGATCGAAGTGGATAACACGGCAGAGTGACACGGGTCGATCTTGGCCCAGGGACCTGCAGATTTGACGCTACCGGCACCCTGCACTAGCGGAGTGACCGTTGCGGTTGGCATTGCGCTGTATGCAATGTTGGCTGATACCACCGATGGTACCCGTGGTAGGACTCGGTACTCGAAAAATTTGAAACTCCTGCCCACAAAACGACCGAAATGCAATATATAATTGCCTACGGTGATGAAACATCGCAGAAGATCTATTTTAGTCGATGGAAAGCGTCCCGAACATTATGCGTTTGTTTAATGATGTGGCGATGGTTGACGGTGATAGGGAAATGAGGGTGTCGGTGGCTTGCACGTTAGTTTACGCCCCCAAAAGCTCACATGAACAATCCCTGGCCTTCTGTTAGTCAAGGTCGCATCGTCCTAGAGGCATTTTACCACGAAAGGAATTCGGTACCGAACATTTCAATTCCCAATTCTATGGCCGGGAACAGACCATCCGTAGGGCTCCAGTCAATACGGCACTCCCCCGCTACGCCAGGATGTAGCTGCAAGTCCTAGGAAAAGGCAAGACTGTCCCTGGCGATAGCACCAGCACGGTCCGCAAACATATGTCAGGTCCAGGAGGTCCAAGGACATCGCAGGTCCGTCCACAGCCGTCGGCACCAAAAGTTCGTTTACTCCGACTTGAACGGGTGGACAACCCCCATGGAGAAGTTGCAGAAGTGTTGAGAAGCTGCGCAGGGCTAGGGATTCTGGGCCAATGGCGATAGTGAGTCCGCACACACCTATGCAACGCATGTCGTGTGCCCATCTGGACCCCGTATATCTGCAAGGACGTCGGGCTAGGGCTTCTTCTAGAAGCTGGAACCCCACGTTCCATCGCCTTTCCGGTTTGAGCAGCCCTTGGTCGCGGTGTTACGATACTCGGCGCTGGTCCTCACGTGCGGCGCTTGATTGGCTGTGGCATCCTCCACTACGACATGCACCCCGGCATTCCTGCACTTTTCTGCACGCTGCAGCCGCAGTCCTTTCCAATCGAGTCTGCGTGTGATCATCGCTAGGATACTGCGTCGGACACTTTGGCGCACCTCACAGCCTCCTCGGCGACAGCATGGGCCTGGAATTGCTCGTGGCCCAATTGTACACCGGAAACCGAGCACGCAATCTACACACTCCGTCAGCCCGAATCGAGCCAAAGATTATAGTACGGTAATGCAGAGCTCGTCTGTTTTCGCTGCCCAATGTGGAGACGCGGGAGGGTTTGGCCAGATGCTGCATTTGAAGTATTCGTCAGAGCTCTACCCCACGGAAGCGCCCGCAACCACTAGATGACGCAAATGTGCTGCGCGGCGTCTCGCGGCCTGGGCCTGGCTGCCGGCTGGACTCAGGCCCGGCGTGTTTCGTCACTGGTAGGGAGAATGTTGCAATGAGAAACAGACGAGGAAAAGGAAATATAAGCGTAGGTAGATCGTGAGTAATTAGTGATGCATAGTCACGTAGTATTCCGATGAGGCTTAGGCGGAGAGAGCAACAAGAACCATGCGTGGTCCTTGGTCGATCTTGCGCCTGAAGAAAAAGCATGCACGCGGCGAAGGAGCGCCTTGCGAGGATAAGAGATGCGAGAATAGATATAATTTGCGAGCGATTACTAACTGGGGTATCGGAAATGAAAAAAACATTGTCTCCTGAAACAAAAATTCCAATAGGCAAAGAAGGCTCAGATCATTTAGCAATGACGTTGTGCAAGGGAATGCTCTTGCCGTCATCGTCATCGGTCACTCTGCCATGGGGAGAGAATTTACCAATTTTCCCCAACTTCTTTTCGGTCACCCATACTCGCAGCATGATCACATACCGCACAATGAGGAACACAATGACAGCTGCGACTAAAATTCCGACGATGTAAGCTGCCACTTTGCCAGACGAGTTTGTCCTGGTGTCGAGGAAATCATATACATAGAATCCCTCTGTTGCAAATGTGACATATGCCAGGGCCAGGTATAGAGCCAGTATGATGACGATTGGGATCAAATGGAGGAAAGGCAGCGGGGCGGTTCGAGGAAAAATGATTTCGAAAAGGGCGTATAAGGAGTTTAGGCCGTGCTGAGAGGTATTTGTCCAGGCCTCGAAGGCTGTGGGAAAGCCGTTCGAAAAGAGGAGGCCCCAATAAACGGCTATCGTGTGTCAGTTTGGTACATTGCACATGTGTGCTTGACATTGGAGATTCCAGTTGATTTGCAAAAGACAGAAGCACCCACCTGTTACTATCCAAGGGAAAACGACTATGGTGGAGTAGAACACGCTATGGGCGGTTTGAAGAAATCCGGGCAGGCGGGCTAGGGACGGGGTGCCCGTTCGCCAGTAACTGAAAGTGTGCAGCGCGCTAACAGCGTAGTAGAACGCGAGCCCCCAATATGTCAGGTGGGTGAAGTACGAGAAGGAATGCACTGTGTTTTCGGATAGACCATGGCTGCCATTCCAGCCGAAGATGGTGAAGATTGTTGTGAACGCGTAGAGCGAGAGCAATGCACGAAGAGCGAAGAGGAGGCCTGGTGGGAGAACCCAAGAAGTCTCGAAACGGTAGGTGGGATCAAAGCCTGCCTCGCGAGAGGCCGACGTCTTCTTCCAGAATGGCATGGTGTCGCTAGGCACGGGGGGCTGTACTGCGTATCACGGCAGTAGGGTAGGAATGCGGTTTACCGGTGGTTCTTCAAGTAGCTTCGAGAGGTTGAAAGGAGAATGGAGAATTGCAGGGCGCACTGAGGCCACATAAACAGTTGCGGCGTCTGCGGCGTGGCAACGGACAGCGCACCTGGTGTTTTGGTGTTGCGGCTGAAGGATTCATCGAAGTCCGCAAGGCTGAAGGCCGGCGCCTTGGCATCCATGGGCGCTACCCCTAGAGTTGTTTTAATCTGTGTAATTCTGTTTGTCAGCCAACTTGGCAGAAATACACGATGCCCGTGCAATAGACAGTTTACCGCGGAAAGCCTCGCTCGTCTGAGCGCAACCCCCCATGCACGAGCGGCCGGCCACTCTGGAACTCGGTAGTCATTGGTGGCGCTCTCATGCATACCCTAGGTAGTCTGTACTTCCTTTAAGATCAACGCAGATGCCTTTCAATGTCGTACATATCCTTCAGCATGACCTCGCACCCGAAAACCTGCCTACCAAGATATCCAATCATCAACGGCTCTTCACCAGCACTACTTCGCATCAAACCCCACCATGAGTGACTCTCACATTTCGGTATGTCTGGCTCCTACTTCGTTGACGTCCCAGACCGTTCTGACCATCTCATAGAAAGCGCAAAACTTAGCCCGAATTAGAGACAATCAACGTGAGTCTCTCCTATTCTTCTATCATTTGCCTCTAGACTATTCAGTCCATGTTATGGGTCCCTATTTTTCACGTTGCTAGTATCTTGAGGGCGTATACTGACCATCCCTATGGGTTTAGGACGCTCACGTGCTCGACGGAAAGAATATCTCCAGGAACTGGAGGCCAAGCTCCGCAGCTGCGAGCAGCAGGGAATCGAAGCATCTGCTGAAATCCAGAGTGCCGCTCGGAAGGTGCTAGAGGAAAACAAGAAGCTTCGCGCACTCCTGCGTGAACGAGGTGTTCCGGAGGCCGAGATCGTGGCTGTCATGGGTGGTTCCAACGATAAGCCTTTCGAGCACATCTCCGCGGCGCCAACTCTACACAACATGCTTGAGCGCAAAATAGCATGTAACGTCCCATCTAGTATCGATTCACCGCCTAGCATGCAATCAAACTCAGCAACGTTGGCTCCACGCGCCACGGCAGTCCCTCCGATCACGATTCCTCCGCATCGTTCAGCAACACTAAACGACTCTCCCAGCCCTCGCTCAATTGTTTCGAGTACGGGGACTCCACCAGCCTTCTCTGTCAACCCATTCTTCCACTCGTCGATGACTCAAGCCATAGAGGTCAAACCAGAAACCCACATTCCACAGTACGGTTACCAGTTCGAACAACCTCTCAACAACTCTTGGAATTACTCCAACGATGCACACTACACTTCGGATCCAAACACATACTACAACACCTCCTCATGTGTTGACGCTGCAAACATTATTCGAACGATGCGATCTGATATTGGTCTTGAACTCGAGAACGAGCTTGGATGCCATACCCCCGATCAGAACTGCTATGTCAACAACTCTGTTGTCTTCAACATCATGGACAAGTATTCAGATCCGCGAACTGGTATATGATCGAGCTTCCAAGGATCCTGAGTGGTACGTAAAGAGATGTCAAGACGTGGTGAGGAAGGTGGACAAGGGCTGCAGCTTAGCATCGAACGTCAGACCCCGTCTAAGCAATAGTCTGGGTAGCGCGACTTATGACAGTCGCAGGGCATGTCGATGTCAGATCAGAAACGGCGAGCGTTATCTCATGCACTTCTCTCGAGTCTGAAGAAGGACGTTGGAAGTGCAAGCTGGCATGGTAGTGTTCAAAGATAGAAGATGTAGGACCTGATACGAGAACACCTTCCATAGGCAAAAATGTGGAGGATTACGCCATGCATCTTGTGGTCACACAAGTGGTTTCTTGGAATCCTCGATCGAGGCAAATCGGGACTAACCCGATTGGGCAAGGCCGACTCCGGTGACAGTGAAACGTTGAACGATGAATAGATCTCACAGGGCACTTTTCTATTCGCGCGCCAATACTTCTTTTTGTTCTTAGAGGTTGATACTACTGTTTGTTGCTGGCGTTCTTCTTAGATTGACAAATCCGGAACTCTCATTGTCCTCTGTAAACAAAGGATGGATGTTGTACTGCCCACCATGTCTTTAACCTTTCATACTGGGGTTCTACCTTCATTCCTCAACATCCGTTTGCGACTTTCGTCCCTGTCAATTTCAGTCTGTCGCAAAATGCCTCCCAAAAAGCGCCAACCCACGAAGCGCGGACCCATGAAGCGCAAACAACAGAAAGTCCACGATGATCAACCTACAAAGAAGGCCAAGACTCAGAAGGCACCGCCAATCCAGAAGAATACCATCCAATGGGTTCTCCCGATGAGAGACCCGTACAGAGAGGCTGGATTCGTGCAGCCAGACTATGACACGACAACCGCTGAAACATTTGCTGTACCACTCTTCGGCCACTACTGGGACAAGCTCAGCAATACGCAAACAAGGCGCTTGGATAATGCGCCAATCTATTCACCGGCACGGAAAATAAAAAGAGGACGAGATACTCGCCAGTCTGACCAAGCGCATAGGTTGAACATTAGTAGCCATGCATTGTACTTGTTTTTCCAGAGGATACAACACAATATTCGCGAAAGCAATGTTGATTTTGAAGATTTATTTGAAGTCGATGACGTTGGAGACGTCGTGGAGAATAGTGCGCTACTTGCCTCAAACTCGTATGTAGGCGACGCATACGCTATTGATAAGTTGAACAGCGACGTCCGAGTTACAGTGTGAGTCTTAATCTTCCGGATATCTATTATAATTACATCTTGAATTGATATTTCAGCCTCCAGTACATTGGCAGTCCCCAAGGGCAAACCTGGGATCTCATCCAGAAAACAACATTTCCATATCATCAGGCAAGTTGCAGGACACAACGAGCCTTACGGTTACTTTATCCATCTCCCAATCGGGAATGAAATCATTGTAAATGGTCAGCCCTTCACAAATCTAGGCGCGGGTGATCGTCCCGAGGACTTCTGGATCGGGCCACTGGAGTCCTTCACTGTTATTCAGATTCTCGGCCAGCCAATCTTCTTCTGGAGAAATTTATGGGATCTACGATATGAGACGGTGGGTCGTGCGCCCACCGAAGGGGATAAGGAAATAATATTCCGAGGGGTAGAGATTAAAAGGGAGGAAACCAGTTTGAGTGTCAGGCCGATTCGGGCTGCGGATAGACATGACGAGGATACTCATGATCCTAACGGCGATGGAGTCGTCGGTATTGATAGCGCTGACAAGGTCGGTGGAACTTCCAGAAGTAGTAAAGAGACCGGAATTGGTGAAGAGCTGGGAACTAGCACGAAATCCACTGGGGAAAAGTTAGGAGCTGGTAAAAGAAAATCTGGAAGTAAAGATTTAGGACATGACGGAACGAAGACTGGCAAAGCCACGAGATCGCCCAAAGCCACCAAGAGTAAAGAAGATGTATCAGATGAAAGTTTGTTCTCTGAGTCAACGCCCTGCCAATATCTTCGTAATCGCCTTAACGAACTGGGACACTTCATTGAACAAAACCCCAAAATTTTCGTCCATGGGCTAGACGGCCATATTGTACCTCTAGTTGAGACAGTCTCATATGCGATCAACCAGCTCCACACCCTTCGATCTGGCCTCAGTATTTCCGGTCAATCAGAGATCTTATCAAGCGAGAGTCTCGATAAGTCTTTCCCTATCGATCCGGTGATGCGCTCTGGCAGGCCTCTGTTACTTCCTCTGCGGCATGATGGTCATGTGGTGTTGTTAATAGTACAACTAAATGAGGTTCGGGGGGCCACAATGCATATACTGGATCCAAGCGCCTGGGGGCTTGACCGATACGACCGCACTAAGGTATACAACACTGGTCTAAAAATTTTGAACAGGGCACAGTGGTGGCGCGCTGTTCCTAGCGATGAGGCTAAAATATGGAACGCAGAGCCTGACGCCGCAACCTGGATCCATTGTGCCCAACACGTGGATGCAGAGAAAGGCCAGTGTTATACAGTCTTGAATGCATGGGCGCTGGCTATGGGGCTGGAGTTGGAACCCACCTTCCAACCTACAGACACATTCTTCAATGAGGCAAACCAACTTTTTTGCATCGCTTTGAAAAGTCGCGAACTCGACTGGAGACTTCTCTTGGCCTTTTTCAGATGCCATGGTTTCGTGACAGGCAAGATTCTTATGCCGCCGAGAGACCGACGCTTTACATTTGATTCATATCCAGATCCCACGACTTGTAGGGCTGAGGACAAAAAGTGGGACGATCAGAACGGGACCTTGAATGTCAACGACATAGCGCAAAGAATCACCTTCCAACTCCCCGAAGGAACACCCCATAATCATCGTGTTCGATCTGACATTTGGTCGCCTAGATTTAGGCGTAAGATAGTCCCAAGTCTCATACAAGACGGCGAATTTGACTTGAAAAAATCGGACAATGTGCTGAGGGCCATTCACACTAAATCGCATCCTCCCGCGGAAATCCCTACTCTCGATGCTTTCGATCTGAATGAATTTTTGCACGAAGAATTGCCAAAATTGAACTCCCAGAAGAAGGATCGAGTAAGCCGAGATGCAAATCTCAAGGACGCAGACCGGTTTTCGCTCGATGAGGGCCAAGTACTATCTAGCATCAATGCCGTCTCCCAAGCCATAAGTGCGGTTCAGGAAATCGATCGAGGATTTGCGATTATGGATCGCGATATGTTACGCAAACGAGGCGACATCCGCTCAATCCGCCCACTGGCGCCGGTTCTTTTCCCTTGGAGATATGACGGTCACACCTTGTTGGTAGTTGTACAGTTAGAATATGAGGACGTTGATTTAGAAGATGAGGATGCAGACGAAGTACAATCAACAAATATGAAGAAGATCAACGTCGTGGATTCCGGCCCTTGGATGAGCAGCAAACAGAAGCGTCAGCAAGTCTTCGATGATGTTAAAGACCTTATCGATTCCATCGAGTGGGATTCGAATGGATTCTCTTTCGCCAAAAGTGCCTTTTGGGGTATAGCGGTGAATCAGGTTGATCTCTGGCAGAGTTCCTACTTTACTATATTGAATGCTTGGTCGATACTCTTTAATCTCGAAACGAACGTCGAATTTCAGCCAAGCACAACATTCTTCGAAGATTCCTATAACTTGATTGATCTTGTTTTAGAAGGACTTGCTGATTGGAGGCACATATGGGCATTTCTTCGCTGCCATGACTTCGTCGGAGTCGAGAATAAACCAAGCGAGGACCGCAGGTTTGCGAAAACAATACCACAGACCGAACAAAAACCCCATTTTAAGGAATTAAGAAGAATTGAAGGTCAACATTTCCGGAGGGCACAAAGATCTCTTGAGAGTTTGATAGATAATACTTACGACACATTTGGGAAGGGCACAGAACACGATAAGAAATCTCACTGGGATGTATTGACTGATCATGAACGAAAGTTCGAAATTCCAGAGTTAATGAAAGCCGGTCAATTCGATCCCAAAGACAAAATTGTCGCATTGAGGACGAAACTTGCAGCTTTGAAATCAATTCCAAAGAGAAGCAAGATCTACCTCCCAACTCAATTCAGACCATGTACCTACTTTAACAGTAGACTGGACGAACTGTTCGGCGAGAAAGACTTTGCCAAAAGCGTCAAAAGCCTTCGAAAGGGATCTATAACACAGCTCAGTTTTCGAGACACCTTCCTGGCAATTGCGTCTGTTACATTGGCTATTACTTCTATTCAACGACCCTCCTTTGGTTTTAGCATTTTGAATCCAAATGAAGTGGAATCGTGCCTTACGTCTTCACACAATGACAATATCCAAGACGCAATCCGGTCCGGCAGACCAATGATTATGCCAATGAATTACAACAACCATATCGTACTCTTGGTACTCCAACTTGGCAACGACAGGAGTCCATCGATTTCGGTTGTGGACTCTGGGCCTTGGACATATGCAAGTAAAGACCAGAATACGTATACTAGGGATGACCGGAACGCGATTTACCAAGCTGCTTGCAATATGTTCAGACGATCAAACTGGCACCAAGACTTAAACGAGAAAGAATCCCAGCTGCCTAAGAGCGCTCTGTGGGTACCATGTGCTCTTCAAGAAAGAGATTGGATTTGCGGACACTATGCTGTTTTAAATGCCTGGGCTCTCGCTCTGGGATTGGAAATAAATTCAAACTTCGTGCCAACAAAGGAGGAATTCTTATCAGATCTGGAAGATCTTATCCTTATTGCATGTTTAGGGCGCGCAGACTGGCTTTTGATCCTATCTTTTCTTTGTTGTCATAACTTTGTCACTCCAAAGATCGATGTGGTACCGACGCGACGATTTGCAAACACGCTTAGGCTCAAGGATGAGAACGATTTAGCATTCCACCTCGGTCGTTTTAGAAGACAAGATGTGGAATGGCGGCGCGGTCGACTTGATAATAGATTACCACTTGGGGAAGTCACTAGAATTCACCACGCACAGGGTACACCACACGACTCTCTATTCAAATTAGATGAAGGGCATGACAAATCCCTGAGCAAGATTGTTCAAGAACTAAAAGAATGGGGAAAGTTTAACCCCAGACGCGATGGCAAAGGGCTAAAAGACGATCACGCTGCCGCATTGAATAGTCAATTGAGTCCTGGAAACAACACCATCGATAGATATCAAGCCAGAGTCCTAAATTTCGATCTTGCCGAGGAGGATGTAGTTCAAAATATCTCCGGATTCATAAGCCCACTTTCCTCCCCTGTCCAGAGACTTCATCAAGCAAAAATCAGACAGGATCCCTGCAAGTATTTTCGGGAAAGCCTCAAACGACTGACACGGATCATGAGTCATTTCTCAAAGGGAGATACTGTCAATCCTCCTGACGTGGGACAATTGTTCGAGGACAATCAAGTCATGCCTGCCATCGCTTCCGTGGTTTCAGCCATCAGTGAGCTTCAACCGCTATCGCAGGATCAACATGTCGGTGGCTATGCACTTGCAACAAGCTTTCGAATGCAGCAGGCACGTGGTGAAGGAGATTTCTCTGGAAGTGGCAATGTGGCACGGCCCAGGAGGTGCTGGCTCATGCCCTACGTTGTGTCCGGGCCTCATGATTGGGAAATCCACCAATATCGACGTCGAAAGCGTAAGGTGCACCAAGCATATAGACAAGCCCGTGGACACATATTTTTAGTCGTGGTCCAAGAAGAGGCTTCGGAATTCCACGTCTACTTCCTCGATAGTGCTCCAGATTATTATGCGGACGTACGGGGTTTTCTGTACACGAAAGTCAGGGAAGTTGCGGAGAGGATGGGATGGACAAGTCACCGTAACGTGACAAACGTGACGTTTCACGACACACATCACGACTTTCCAGTCGCTCACCAGCAGACGGCGACCACTTGTGGTTCTCACACAATTATCAACGCTTGGATCCTTGCCATGGGTCTCACGCCGGATCCGAACGTAGGAGAAAATTTTGACGACAACACACTTCAGCATCTCAACCGCCTCATATCCATCGCGTGCTTTGGCATACTGGACTGGATGACTTTGGCGGCTTTCCTCATCTGCAGGGAACTGGTCATAGAAACCTCGATAGACGACGTACCGTTAGACCGGCGCTTCTTGTCCACCCGAGCACAAATCTACGAGGACAATATAGCAACCCTCGTAGATCAGATGCAATTCGAGGACGACGTGCTAGAGACCTTTTCTGAGGCATCCTTACCTTATGATTGGAGGACCAACGTGGATTTCCAACGCTTGACAAATAATATAAATGATGCCTACCAATCATTAGAGGATGACGACGAGTATGATGCTAGCGAAGACCAAGGCTTCTATCGAAGATATAGCGTCGTCTCGTTGTGGGAAAGGCTGGACGAAGAAGACATAGCACTTGAGGAACATAGTGTGGAGGACCATAACGCTGTGGATGACCTTCCGGATGAAGATATTTTCATGTCGGGTTCTGACAGTAGTTTTGATTTTTTGGAAGATTATGAAGGGTAGGAATGACATATCTGGTTCTATTGCTCTTTACTATTTCGCAGAGGTTTTTTAAAGTTTCTTTTTACCGTCTTCCCTTTTCTGTTCTTTTATAAATGGGTTTCTTGTATTTGAATCTTGCGTCTCGAACTTCAGAATCAATGCCTGTATTTTGAATATCTAATTTTTTTTAGTAAAAATCATCTTTGGGTGTTATAGATTGTAAACTTTATGAGAAGTGTGAGTCAACAATATTAATGATCCTCAAAGGCGTAGTACAATTTATAAATGAAAAAGTGTGATGAAAATATGGCATCAAATCTAGCATTATCGTAGCTCTGGCGCAGTTCAGTCGGCGGGAATCAGGAAAGTAAATGGGTCAAGCACCTACTAAACCTTGTGAAGTAATATTTTGGCTCCAATAGTAATATAGGTCGGTACTTTTGTTAAATAGCTCTTAGGTCCGACTTAGGGGGATTTATTTTTCACATTCTCTTAGTTTCTAGTACTAAGAGTATATATATATATAAAATATCAAAAACAATGCAACATCATGCTTGTTCTCCTATGGCTCACATGCGAATAATTAACATCCACTACCCACAAGCCCACGTATCCCCCCCTCCTTCACATACTTACAAGTTCCATTCACATTTACCGTCCCATTCTTCCCATTCCTCAACTCCACATTCTCAAAGCGTACACCAAAGCACAGTTCCGCCTTACTACAACTAACACTCCCCATCCTCCCATTTCCATTCAACCACCCGGTAAAATTCAAAAAGCTCACCCCGCTAACCAGCATCTTACTCGTCCCCCCAAAACTCCCATTATTCCCACTATCCTGCGTGATCGCAGGCGCCCCATCCGCGCCCTCGACCCGAAAATTACTAAACGTGATATTCGACACGTTTCCCCAGCCCCCGCCACGCGGCAGCCCGGCGCTTTCATACGAGGATTGCGGGACGGGGACCCCGACCCAAGTCTTGATGTATGCGGAATTGTGCATGTCTTCGTTGTAGCGGATGACATGGACGTCATCGACCAGCACATTCTGCACCGAAGAGTCTTCGAGGTATTGGCCGAGACTTCCGATTGCGATGCCGTTGCCGCCGTGGCACGTTACATTCGTAACGGTGATGTCGTAGCTTCGTGGTTTTACGGCGATGCAATCGTCGCCGCCTTGATACCAAAGTCCCGTGAGGCTGACATTCCGTGCGTCCATTGTATCGAAGCCGTCGGTGTTCTGCACCCAGTTTGCACCGTATGGCGCCTGTGTTGCTGTCGCGTTGACTTTGATGTCTGAGAAGGTCATGTGTGTCCCGTTCATGATGTTTAGGGCCCACAGCGCGGGGTCTTTGATGTGGAAGTTTGAGACTTGGACGTTGGTTACGTTCCAGAAGACGAAGGGCATCGGACGGCCTTCTTGCGTATTCCCAGCTTCAGAGGTGTACCACGTGTCGCCGTTGCCTTGTATGTGGGTGTAAGAGGTCGAATGTCCGTTGATGCGGATAGAAGAGCCGGTGAGGATAAAGGCTGCGCGGTGGTTTTGGAAGGGTACCATATAGTTGTTTGTGCGCCAGTGGGTTAGGTTGTTGGAGAACTGATGGCTTGAGTATATTTCTATTGAGAAGGGATGGATGGACTTACGGTCCATTGTCCTCGCCAGTCAATTTCAACATCGTCGACTACGGGGTTCAATCGCTGCGCTATCCAGTAATTCTGGTCTGAGGGGAAAATAATTGTGCCGCCTTTGCCGCATTCCGCGAATGCGGAGAGGATATTTGGGACATCATCTTGCTGTTTGCCGGATGCTAATACAGTGCATGTTCTACGTCCATTGCGGTGGCCTTGTTGGATGAGTGGATTTCCGAGGGTGGACGGAAGTTGAAGGAACAGTAGGACTAGAGGACAGAGAACATGCATTTTGAAAGTGTGAGATCATCATGAGAATGGAAAGAAAACAGGAGCAGGAAGTAATATAAACATATGAAAAATATCCCTGCGCTACCCGTAATAAAGCATGCATGCTCATTCTCGCCTTTGATTGCTGGATTGAAACTCTCCGGATCTGTCGAGCACTGATCTACAATTCATCTGTGGGGTATCCAGCTCTACCATAAGAAGCTTTATCAAGCTTCGCCAATCTTTTCCCCGAGAACCTCCAATACTCGTACACACGTTTCGGATGAACTGCCACCGAGAGTAGTTTGAATTGACGTGAAAATAAATCCGGGGTACCCAACGCTAAGCTGAACCCCGGCATCTTGGCATTCATCTCTACAATGACGTCGCGCCATCAAACGCGTCTACCACACCACATCGACCCTCGAATCCATCATGATCCTACGAATCTCTCAGCCAATCGCACGCACACTCACCTTCCGCGTCCCCAAAACACACCGCCGCTTCTTCGGCAGCTCATCAAACCAAAACCGCGTGTTTGCCAATATTCGCACGCCAGATGAACTGCACAACCTGACCCTTGTGTCTGCGGCCGACAACCGACCTTTGATTACATTGTGGTCCGCATCCTGGTGCACAACGTGTCAGGCCGTGAAACCGATTGTGAAAGGCTTGATTGAGGATGAGAGGATCGGGGAGCAGGAAGGCGGCCTGGGGTATGCGGAGGTGGAACTGGATTCTACGTTGATTGGGGACTTGGGCGTCAAGTACATGGTATGTAATTCCCTTTCCCGTGGATTTTTTGGGGGTTGAGTTCTGGGATTTGGGATGTCGAGGGGGCTGATAAGGGTGCTTACTTAGATCACGTCGATGCCGACGCTGCTTGCGTTCAGCAGGCAGGAAGCTCAACTTGAGACGAAGCTTGTTAGGCCAGAGCAGATGAAGGATAGGGAATTCTTGCGACAGTGGTTGATGACGGAGGCGAGAAGAGGAGGGCGAGCTGGGGGTGGTGGGGGGAGTTTGTTTGGAGGCTTGTTTGGCGGGCGGTGATTGCGGTGATTGAGAATTTGGTTTCGTGTTCTGACATGAGGAATGAGTTATATTATTGCATTCGAATTCTAAGCATGAGGAGGCCTTGAGAAGGCTGAGAAGACCTGTATAGAACTTTAATTCTTTGCTGCCTCCAACCATCCCTCGCGGACCCTTCCCTCTACACCAGGCGCCTTCTTACTCCTCACCCTTCCAACCTCCCTAGTCCCGATCTATCTACTAAAGAATAGTTGATACACCGTACACAAAGTGCCCAAGTCTCTACTCATGAAAAACAAGATTGATATGTCAAAAAAGGGTCTTTATAATTCAAGACTCGATGGGTATATCGCAAACGCGCAAGCGAGCAATCGGCACGGAACCTGTGCCTAAGTTACCGCTCCCACCTCTTTTTAAACATAAGGAACACACTGAACTCCATAGTCGCCATCCAAATTAGCGACCACCATAAATGCTATAGACACACCATCAAGGATGCTTCGCGCCACCTATGCTTGTGAAAGTCTTCGCCGGAACCGTCTGGCCACCTTTCCTATGCCATTACTCCACGTGATAGTCGCATATCCGTAAAGGAGAGAAAAACTCGAGATAGTTAAAAAGTAAACTCCTCGCCAAATGGCAAAGCACTCTCATCCATGCCATCCAAGTTCATGAAATCATCGAGGGCGAACCCTGCGTCCCCATTCGCAGTTGCCAGTTCCAGACCCTGCAGATCAGCAGTACCCGAAACCGACTTCACCTGCTCGTGATGTGCAGCTGGAGGCTCCAGGCCATCCACGAGCGCCGTACCCTTTGGAATTGCAGTCGCGAACGCGGCCAGACGGTCGAGTTTAGGGGTGCCCATGGTTTTGCCGATACCCGTAGCGTCGCCGCGCGCGTTCATCCAAATTCCGTTTCCCCCATCGCCTTTTTGTATGGCTTGCTTGAACGGCTCCACGAAGACGATGCTGGTTTCGTACCACCGCCCTTTGACTTCGCTGATGTCGAGGCGAGTTTGTGACGCCATGAGTTTCCAGTACGCGAGTGTGCGGGATGCGGGGACCGTGAGTTGGTTTCGCCAACGCATGTCTTCACGCATGCGGATTGGAAGATTATTGTTTGGTGGGGTGTTTGGTGGGGAGGAGGGGTCTGGGACGGGGAGCGTCATGCTGGTGTAGATGTCCCCAATGACTTGGACTTTGGAGAGGGTGGGCTGAGATGGAGTGTCCTGAATGGACGCTGGGACGCTGGTCCGTTCGATGATGTCGGTTATGACCATGAGGTCGTTTCCACTACCGAGACGAAGCCGCACGGGCTCACCATTCCATAATTTCTCGGCACCGAGGTAGACTCCGTTCCAATGACGCTCCTCTTGGCCCATATTTATCGTGGTCTTTAGACGTTCGAAGAGCGTGTACGTGGTGTCGATTGATTTTGCAGCCAGAATCGAGGCATCAACATCGGCGATACCTTCCCCAAACTGGCCGGATAATAGAGCATTCCATTCTATTTGGTTGTATGTGAGGGTAGGGTTCTGCTGTAGATATGCGTAGGTGCAGTTTGGTGCAGACCACGCCAGCCAAGGCTTTAAATGTTGATCTGTGGTTACGAGTTCTGGACTCGGCGAGTCGTAAGGATGTGAGAGGGGTTGGATCATGTAGGCACGGTCAATCGATCCATCCTTTGGTATCCACCGCCGAACGATCAGACCTAGTCCCCATGCTTTTGTCTTATCTCGGAAGAACCAAGCAACCTCGCCCGTCCGGCAGAGGAATTTGCCATAGAGAGCGTCTACCTGCTGATCGAGAGAGCGCGGCTGCGGGAGAGACGTTGGTAGTAGGACAGTTGGAGGCTTAATGCGAGCAGCGTTCTGCGGTGGCGGGACAGGTTTTCCGCTAGGGCTCTGGGCAGTAGACACTGCACCTGTACTGGGCCGGCGAACAGGGGCCTGAACAACGGGAGGACGGCCTTGTTGTTCAAATGTGGACGGGGTTGGGCTTGGGACATTCTCCTTCTTGATCGCAGGGTCCGGCTTGATTTCCTGCTTGACTGCGGGTTTCTCGATCTCGAGCTGCATCGGGGAGCAGATTTGACAAGCACAATTCTCGTGGTCGCCCGACTCGTCGGTCGATAGCCATAACAAGTGCGGGAAGAACTGCTGGGGGCTCCGGAACCGCTTCTTGGGGCCCTTGGGATAGCCGTAGAGGTAGGCATCCTGACGGTCGTGGCCGCCACCGGAGTGAGTCTTAACCGCCTTTGTTTGGCCGTCGACCTTGGACTTGATGTGCTCGTACAGGCGGTAGCCCTTGGGGAACTCGTAGAGGATGCACTGGCTCCACTTGGCCTCGTACTGTTTGCCGCCGATTTCGCGCAGCAGCATGCCGCCCAGCTTCTTGCGCCAATCGATGTGCTTGGGCTCGTCGTCGTCAATCAGGCGGTAGTAGTCGCACTGGCCCTGCTCGTTGGGGGTGCGGTCGAGCTGCTCGGCGGTGGGCCCATTCCTGAGGATTGCGCCGCGATTGTTGACGACTTCATGGCCGTCCGACTTGGTCGGGAAGATGGGCCAGAACTGCGTAATGACGGGCTGGGTCATGGCGCGCGGGCGGCGGGGCGAGGAGTGTCGACGGGTGTATCGTGAAGCTGGGTGGTGAGCTTGGAGGGAAGACAAAGCTTGACGTGACGGCGTTTAGAGAACGCGTTTCCGGCGCTAGTCCCGCCGCGGCCAGGCGAACCATTGCGGTGGAAATTCCAGGAACCGCGTCGAGTTCGAGTTCTGGTGGTGAATGAATCGCGCTCGGGCTCCCGCAGAAGTCTCACCTTCACCCTCACCCTCACATTCACCTCGCTCTTCCGTTACGCAGCCCTCCACGCCACGATGGAGCCGTTTTTCTGTTCCTTCACACCGTAGACACGCCAGACCTCCCCGCCGAAGCCTGCTCTCCCACGCGTCTTTCACCATCACCGTCGCCCTCGACCACCCTCGAGTCTCCTGACTCCTGCGCCTGCGCCCCGTCCTCGATGCGCCGCTGAATTCTACT
Source organism: Melanomma pulvis-pyrius CBS 109.77 (assembly GCA_010093585.1). NCBI lineage: Eukaryota > Fungi > Ascomycota > Dothideomycetes > Pleosporales > Melanommataceae > Melanomma > Melanomma pulvis-pyrius. The sequence continues at coordinate 27,979 of MU002073.1, forward strand.
TTGAGCGCTGCTACTCTCTCCCTCCCAGCGTCACCAACTATTGTCCGGACGACAGTAACATGGACCGCCGCCGCGTGTCGGTCAACACTACGCTCCCCACGACCCCCAAGCGCAAAGGAGGTGCATTAGAGAGCCTGCTGGCGCAATTCGGCTCCCAGAGCTCCGCTGAGTCCGCAACCAAGACCAGGCGCACATCTTCCTATAACTCGCCGAAGCGAGAGCTGCCTGCCGCGGACGTCGCTGCTCCCAACGACGTGACTAAACACGCGCCTACGCCGCCCGCCTTCACCCACAATCTCTCTGAATATCCGGCGAACAGCTCGTTAGACGACTTACCAGAACTACCTGCTACGTCGTCCACCCTCCCTACTCGCGACGCAGAGTTGCCCAAAGTCTCCACCTTGTTGGCTCCTCCAAGCCCAAAACAGACCTCGTCTTTCATACGTATTGATAGCAGCGAGGACGAACTGGCAAAGGCCCCCAAAGCCAGCTTCCAAAGATTGACGCGAAGCAACGCAGGCGACGCTGAAGTTCTGAAGATGGAGAACAGGAAGAAAGACAGAGCCGATGGACCTCGACGGAGCACGCGCGGAAACAAAGGAAACATCCTAGAGTCTGACACGGTGCAACACCAGGCTTCCACTGAAATGAAGCGCAAGGCCCCTCCGCGAATGAAGCTCAACACAGCTCGCACCCGACTCCGAGGCGAGATTGCAGCGCAGTCCAAGGCCAAGGCCAACAATTTCCTCGTGGCGAACAAGGAGTCGTTTCTTCCTCTACTTCCTCCCCATAACCACATCTCCAAGCTTGTCACTAGCAACAAGACGGGCCCTATCGTGGAATACGAGGAGCTCACTGAGCAGCCTGAAGGCGTGACCGCCACCATGAAACCCTATCAACTCTCCGGCCTATCGTTTCTGGTCCACCTCTACAACAATGGCTTCTCGGGAATTCTCGGCGACGAGATGGGCTTGGGCAAAACTCTGCAAACTCTCTCACTCTTTCAATACCTCGAGGAGCAGGACCGAAAGACGGGTATTTCCTCCGAGGAACTCCGCCCATATCTCGTCATTTGCCCGTTGAGCGTCCTCCGGTCCTGGGTAAGCGAAGCCCAGAGATGGGTCCCCCAATTGAAGGTCCTCCAATTCCACGGCCCTGTCAATGAACGGGATAGACTCAAACGAGTTGCCCTCGGCATGGAGGACACGCACGGGAACGAGACCCGCCAGTCTAAAGCCCGTAAGGCTTCCAGGAAGGCTGGGCTTGGTGTCTCAAAGCTACCTACCGACGAATCTAGTGATGGGTCGTACAAGATCATCGTCACTACGTACGAGACCTACCAGGCTGAACAATCGTGGTTCAAACATTCATTTGTTTGGAGATATGTGGTTTTAGATGAGGGCCACAAGATCAAAAGCAACGTCACCCAAATTTCAGCCTCTCTGAGAACTATCAGCGCCGAGTATCGACTCATCCTCACTGGGACGCCATTACAGAACAATCTGGTCGAGATGTGGGCGTTATTGGCATGGCTTTATCCGGATGTGTTCACGGAAAACACGGAGACTCTCTTCAAGGAGTCCTTTGACCTAAACCGAGGAAAGGTCAACACTCAAACTATGAACGATGCGCGCAGTCTTCTCGAGCTCATCATGCTACGGAGGATGAAAGATTCTCCCGGCGTTGACCTAAATCTCCCCGAAAAAGAAGAAGTATTGCTATACGTCCCACTGACACCAATGCAACGTTTCTGGTACACGCGACTGCTCACCCGTGTGGATGATGCCATTCTGAACGATCTCTTTGCCGATGGTAAGAGTAAAGAGAAGGATGCGCTCCGAAAAGAGAAGCGGGAGGAGGAGATGTGGGCCAAGATGGAAGAGTTAGACAAGAAGACTGCTACTGCCGTGGGTCCAGAGAAGGCAGGAGAGTGGGAAGAGACGGCCGAGATTATGAGGCAGGCCATTGAAAAGGAGCAGGCCAGCAACGAGCCAAAGTCAGCTTGGAAGAAGCTCATGAATCTCGTGATGCAGCTTCGTAAATGCTGCTCGCATCCTTATCTTCTTCCTGGTGCGATCCCAGATCCATACTACCTTGGAGAGCACGTCATCCGCGCCTCTGGGAAGTTTATCCTCCTGGAGAAGCTGCTCAAGCACACGATCTACGAGAAAGGCAAAAAGGTCCTCATCTTCTCTCAGTTCACCAACACCCTGGACTGTTGCGAGGACCTTTTGACTCTCATCAGCGATCATGGGAAGGGATTCAAATTTCTCCGTCTCGATGGTTCGACCGCATCGGCGAGGCGAAACCTCAACATTCGAATGCTAAATGACCCGAACTCTGAATACAAAGTCATGGTACGTTGTCGATGGTCATCTTTAGAATTTACACTGACTTGTGCTGTAGCTGCTATCAACCAGAGCGGGAGGCTTGGGAATCAACCTCACAAGCGCCGAGGATGTAATTTTCCTGGACGAGGATTGGAACCCCCAGATCACCTTGCAAGCAGAAGCTCGAGCTCACCGTATCGGCCAAACGAAAAAGGTGACCATCTACAAATTGTGTACTCAGGGCACCGTGGAAGAACAGATGCTAGGCCGCATCCGAAAGAAGTTGTACCTCTCAACCAAGATTACTGAATCTATGCGCACCGTCCATGGCGAGATACCCAAAGCGAAAGGACGCCCGAGTAATGACGAGGATATGCCGGTGATGAACACTTCCCAGCTCAAAAACTTGGTCCGCCGCGGTGCGCAAACTCTATCTCATCCAGAAATCAATGTAACGGAAATGCTCTCCTGGGACCTGGATACCATGCTTCAGAAGTGCCGAGACAAGCCTGCCGACCCAAAGGCTAATCCTGAAATATTGACTTCGGAAGTTGATGAAGAGAAGTGGTTGTCTGTCATGGAACGCGTGGAGTGCGCTGTATTCGACGGAAAACGCTATCAACGCCAAATCGAGACATCTGGCAGCGCAAACCCCAACATCCTTCCCACGTCTATTAGTCGTGAGGATCGACGAAAGGGAAAGAATACCACAGTTATGATTAATGGCTTCGCTATTAGCAAAGAGTCGCTCAATTGTGCAGATTGGGAAGCCGTCCCCACGTTTGCAGGAAAGGATCCACGACTTGCAGAAGTGAAGCGCGAGAAGCGGCGCGAAGTTCAACATGAAGAGCATTGTCTCGTATGCTTCGATGATAGTGAAGCAGGCCATATGGTCAATTGCAAGAGTTGCCCTCGTGCTTACCACTTCGACTGCCTTGAACCGGAGTTCCAATCCAAGGTCCGTGGCTTTAGCGGATTCTTCTGTCCACAGCACCAGTGTGCCGACTGTGGGAAGAAAACTACAGATGCTGGGGGTCTCATCTACCGCTGTCGCTTCTGTGAACATGGTTACTGTGAGGACTGCCTTCAATGGGGCAAGGAGGAACTCGTTGGCGACAACCTTCCCGAATTTGAGATGCTAGGGGAGGGGCCCACTGCCGGCGGTTTCTATATCAAGTGCCCACGCTGCATAAATTCTGTGGAAGAGGATGAAGAGAAGAAGGAGTGGATGGAGGGCCTCGAACAGACTTACAATGACCAGCATGAGGCCTGGATCACGGCCCAAGAAGAGCAGGAGCGTCTTATCGAGATAGAGCAGGATGCGCTTCGGAAGGACAAGGAGAGCGCCAAGGCGAACGGAGAACTTCCACGTGTGACCGGAAAAGGACTGATTCATAGCCGCTACATTCCGCTCGATGATGAGGTCGAGTCGCCACCCGCTTTGACGGATACCTCGCTGCTAACTCCAGCTCCTGGAGACTCTGGAGTCTCATCACCGAAGCTCGCTGGAGGTCCGAAGGGGCCTGGATTGCTCGCAAATGGGCATGCGAGTAGGGAAGAGACGGTCGCCAAAGGCAAAAAGAGGATTGAGCCCGACGACCATTTCGGCGAATCTCGCGAGGAGAAGAGGATGAGGCTGGACAACATGGCGTGGGAAATGGACAATGATCCGCTTATTATGGCCTTCACAAACAAAGGGATTTAGATGCAGAAAGACGGCATCAAAAGGAGTTCTATGAGCAAAACTGATGGGTGCGTATGCGCAAATACCCTTTACAAAAAGATCTGGGAGTTTATTGCGATAGACGGTTTTCTACTCGACGACTTGGTGGACCTCAGACCCCTAGATCTGGGTTGTAATTCTATCTGCATTTGCGCCGTTTATGGCGTTTGGGCGGCTGGTTTGGCTTGACCTGGCGAGGTCATTCTATATATACCCCCTTTTACCTATTTCCCCTCTTTTCTTCCCCTCCTTACCCATCTAGCCTTCCAAGCATAGTGTCGTTTGGAACTAGGGACGTTGAGTGGCTACGTCGACATTGTTCAGGCGTATGGTCTGGATGTTGGAGCAAAATGGAGGGTACCTTAGTATATACTTAGCTATACATGCACATGGTAATGGACAAAAATTTCTAATCTGTGTCGTCTTGTGCTTGTGCTTCTGCTTGTGCTTTGTGATGTTGGGGGGTGGGGTTTGAGGTGAAGAGAGAAGGTTGGGCAGGCTTTGCTGCATTTGCTCGGGTTTGTCTCGAGATCTGGAGAGTGTATCTCAGTAGATGTGTCGTGGAAGATTCCCAACTAGGGGTTGGAGGGAAGGCAGGAGAAGAGGTGGAATGTGGTGGGTGGACGAGTGTATTTCAAGGTCAGTCGAAGTGCTCTATAGAAGGTGTATAGTTCTACTTTGCCTCGTTTGCTACATACTTCTAGAGCGGTATTTGTCCTCTTGGAAAGAGTAGTCTAAAAATTATACTGGGCACTTCCAATTTGTCAATCGTGGCAATCAGTATCTGCCCCAGGTTCTGTCCAAACCCTGCACCCATCTCTTCCGCTCCTTGTCTCTTCCTTCTTCCACCTACATGTCCTACTTTGGAAATTGTTCGCGTGGACGATTGTGTGGGTGAGGAGCTTCACTCACGGGTTATGCTACAGAAATTTTCACGCTTTCTGGGGATGCGGCTCTGTTGAGTCTCGGAGCTATATGTGTACATGCTTTCTTCTTCAAAGGAGGTTCTTCTTCCCCATAACTAACAAACAATGAACTGCAAACTGGTACTCCTGAGTTCTTGCGCTAAAACTCCAGCTAAGAACCTAAGACGGTTTGGCGGCTTCAAATATTTCAGTTGCAGTAAATCTTCTTGTTCCAGCTTCTTACGGGTTTCTATGACCCGTAGGAGCATCGCGAAAGTTTCTCCATCTGCATCCCCTCACAACAAAATCACAAGTACATCTTTTCGACAGGACTCTTTATTCTGATGGTCCGGGTAAAGATGCGGTTGCTAGCATGCAGAAGAAATGAGCTCGTATTCATTACTGGACTAATCGGAACACATCATCTTCAATGCTATAGTACTTTTGCTGTAGTGTCATTTATCACTAGCCAATACGAATTACAGTCATGGAAGAGGTGCTGCCTGCGTGGCGCTTCGCTTGCGTCGGGCGCTTACACGAGAGCAGAGACATACGAATCATTATGAACGGTGCAAGGCTACAAGGCAGGTATGTAGTTTAAATTGTTTCATTGCTAATTCAACGTCTCAAAAGTAGTTAGGGAACCGTTACCCCTTGAAATGGAAGGCTCCAAACTGGAGGGCCCTGAGCCTATGGATTTTGTCCTGTTGGGTTCTGAATCGCCGGACTCTGGGTTTGTGCCGCCAGCCTGTCTTTCCGCAATGCAGCCTTCAACCGCTGTTGGACAGGCTTGTGAGAACTGGCCATGGCGAAGTTCAACGCCGCGAGACCCCATTTGTCCCTGGCTTTGAAATCCGCACCACAATCTATCAACAATTTCACCACCTTGTCATGTCCATCGTTTGAAGCCCACATAAGTGCTGTTCGCTCTCTTTTGTCCCGTGCATCCTTCTGTGCACCGCCCTCCAAGAGCAACTCTACCACACCCTCGTTCCCACCTCTTGCAGCCGACATCAATGCCGTGAAGCCTTTGTTATCTACTACGTCTTCCTTTATACCTTTCTCCAGAAGAAGCTTAACCACCGCGTAATTTCCTTTCCTCGAAGCCCACATTAATGGTGTCCAGCCGTTGCTATCTGCTGCATCTTTTGTTGCACCGCTTGCCAGGAACCGTTCCACCAAGGCATCATTCCCACCCTTCGCAGCCCACATCAACAGTGTCAGCCCTTCTGAGTCTGCCTCGTCTTGTTGTGCGCGAGCACCGCTATCCAAAAGAAGCTTTACCACCCCTTCATGCCCACCGCCTGAAGCCCACATCAGTGCTGTCGACCCTTTGCTGTCTTTTGCGTCTTTGTCAACATTAGCGTTCGATAGCAGCAGCTTTACTACTGCATAAGAGCCTTTCTCTGCGGCCAATGATAGCGGTGTTCGGTTGTCGCCATTTCTTGGATGGTCTGGTGGAGTGTTGGTGCTCCTAAGTAGAGTCCATGCAACTGCCCTATGCCCTTCTTTTGCTGCCCATGATAATGGCGTTTGGCCTTCGTTATCTTGTACATCCGCATCGGCATTACCATCTAGAAGCAGCATGTTTGCCACGGTATTATGGCCTCCACCCGCAGCCCATGATAATGGCGTCCGACCCTCATTATCCACGAGATTCACCGTCGCTTTACTAGCTGCGAGGAGCAGGTTCATCGCCTTGTGGTGACCATATCGTGCGGCAAACAGGATTGGCGTTTGGCCGTTGATGTCTTTGGAGTCAGCAATAGACTCTGGGGTTGGGTTCGCGTTGCCCCCGCCAGTGGAGGCTGGCTGGGTATTTCGTAAGATGTTCCCCTCTTTCAGCAACAACTTCACCACCTTTGTCTGTCCTTTTTCCGCTGCCCACGAGAGCGGCGTGCGGCCTTTGTAGTCCTTCGATCTTATATCAGCATTCTCCCTAAGCAACATCTTCACAGCCCTTCTATGGCCATTTCCTGCGGCCCATGATAGTGGGGTTCGTTTGATGACATCTGGAAAATCTAGGTGGGTCTTGTCTTTCGCAAGAATCATATCCATGATAATCCTATGCTCCCTCTTCCCTTTAGCTGCAGCCCGCAAGAAAGGCGTCCGGTCCATTTTGTCGACCGCATTTACATCGAGGCCTTGCCACGCAAGAAGTACCTTCACAACATCTTTATGTTCTTTTGATGCAGCCCATGACAGTGGAGTCTGGCCGCCTTTGTCCTTTGAGTTCACATCTGCACCTTTTTCAAGTAGAAGCTTGGCCACTTTCGCGCAGCCATTCCCTGCCGCCCATGATAGTGGAGTCCAACCTTTGTCGTCCGCAGAGTCTGGGTTGACATCGTCCATTGCAAGTAGGAGCTTCACGACTCCCTCGTGTCCTCGTCCCGCTGCCCATGAAAGCGGCGTTCGGTCATGCTCATCAGTCACTTCAGGGTCAAGCCTCCCCTTCTTTATCAATAGCCGTACCACCTTGGTGTGTCCATTGCCCGCAGCTACAGACAGTGGCGGCCGGGTAATGTACCAATTCTTGACATCGGTGCCAGCGGCGAGCATGCTCTTCACAGCCTTCTTATCTCCGCGCGATGCGGCCGCCTGTAGATCCATCTTGAATGATATGCCGGGCTTCGAGGGTAGTCGATCGATAGAACACGAAATAATAAATTCCGTTCTGAGGCTACGAATTAAGCACACAGTCTCGGAAAGATTGAGCAGGCTCAGCTGAAGTCATCACGGAGATCATTGCATCTACTTATATCGCGCAGTAGGCTGAGTCACGTGGAATGATGCGCCGCCCGAGATGCAGGTGGCAGCCACATCGGGGATTCTACTCGCTTCGGGAAGAAATACCTTGGATATCTTTTCGGGAAAGAATGTAATGTTCCTATCCTGCAATCAGCACATTGACAAGGCATATTTCATACAGTCATATGCCCAACAACAGCCCTGATTGTGACTGAGCGGCGTCTCTAGTCAGAAGTCGGCCAGTGCTCAATTAAACCACCGGCCACAGACCGGCATGAATTGAGCTGGCTCGGCCATAGAAATTAAACCCACATGTGATTGCCTTCAGCCCTAACAAATGCAAGGGCTTATAATAAAAATTTTCGACCTCATCGGTTCACTCTAAACATATCGCTCACGTAGACCTCCCCACCCCAGCCTGCAAGAAGACAACCAATACAGCTGAGTACGCTGCCGTTGCTGCTAAGGCTTCATACAAACGAGACCTTGTAATAGCAAGTACCACAAAGAAAACCACAATGAAGCCTGATATGACCGCCAGTCGGTATTCCATTCGCCGTATGTATGCGAGTCCCCAGATAGGTCCAATTAACATAGCTATCCCGACCACAGAGATCAATACGGAAGACACCTTCTCCATTCTCTGATCATTCGGCCATACCGTTTCCTCATTCTTGAGTGAGATGATGTCTTTGGGGGCCTGTCTTGAAAACCATTCTTTCAACCAGGGGATCCCCCACGGGTTCAATCGGCCACCAAAGGCAACGTTTTCCAGGAAATTGCGACCAGGAGATCTAGTTTTGGGATGAATCGAGACTAGATCATCGTCGTGGTCGATGTACTCAGATTCCCGTATATCGATCGCCGTCGGTCGAATGATTCTGAGCCATCGGCGCACACTGGCGACATCGTCGGGCTTACACGATCCACGAGAAACGAGTTGCGAATAGCCGTTGAGAAATGAGTCTACAACGCACTAAGTATGAACCTCTCTATAGTCTTTGCAGAATGCGCATAGGTACATACTGTATTTTGCGAGCTTTCCAGGAAGCACATCTCTCACCAATGCTTGCCGATCATCGTCGCCAGTGAAAGGTTCATCCCGAAAGGTCCCATTATGAGCATCTGGTATCTCTCGGTCGCTATATTTCTTGTCCATGTAGTCCAGCTTTTCCTCCAATTGCGCGATCTCATCTTGAAGGGACAAGGCTACACGTGCATTCAAAGTCCCAAATCGACGGAGGACAAAGAAGGACGGGTCGGATGCAACCCATCTTGAGAATACTTTGTATCCAATGTATTTCCATGGCTTCTCTTTTTCTTCTTTCAGGCTGACACTTTCTGCGCTTGAAGGTCGATGCGGACTATCCATTGTTGTTGTGATTGCATTGGAGCCCCTTAACCTTAAAATATATACAAATCAGTGCCGTGATACCATGGTCTGAGCTCATGTATGAACTTCCGAAGAGTTCAAGGCGTAGCGACATGCGGCTGAAAATGTGTACCAAATGTTATGTTTTCGTCCGCCCACGTCCGCCACATTCGTGAAGAGCTGTTGATTGGTTAGTCAATATGAAGGCGCTTCTCAGCTCGAACTCCGTATGCTGTACCACCTTGCCGCTATTTAACTAGCCAATCTTCGATGGCCACGTGGGCGGTGCCAGAGGATATTTGGTGTGTGAGGGTTCAATCGGATTGGACAGCATGAGCCTGAGGCCGCGGGCTGACTGACATGCCGTCAGGCTACGGTTCAGCCTGATCACTCATACTCTCGGTTCAGCCTGATCACTCATGCTCTCGGTTCGCAGAACTGGTTTGATTGTTTCCCTGAGTGGAGTAGATCTTCGAATACATCATAGTGTTATCAAGGAAATGCGCTTAAGAAGCCACCATATCGCGAGCAGAGGTAGTTCTGAGGCGATAGGACAGTTTTATTTCTTCTCGGAGGGGGTCTCCGAATATGCATTATAAGCGACATGGACAGTTCCGGAAGCAGGGCGCAGCTCCTTTCTAAGCGCTTCAGGTGGACGGTCCAGCTCACAGCCCCTTCTCGTCCTGTCGCACCTTGCCATGTCCAACGCGATAACGCCCCGTTGCCTCCGCAGTTTTATCCTTGGGTGTGTAGCTGCCTACCGATACGCATCAACAGTGACTAGGCATGTGGCAGTGTGCTATAAGGTGCGAAGCATTGTAGGCTCTCTAGTGTCGAATACAAGTATCTAGACTCTCACATTGCGTTGTCCGGAGCTTCCTGAGTCGGCCACATTGAAGCGATCAGTTGGTCAAACAGGCGAAACATTCTAGGTAACCCGGTGGCGTGAGTTTAAATAAGCCTCTGGCAGCCGAAACTCCCTCACTCCAACATCATCTTCATCTTCACACAAATCCTCCCAAGCACCTCAGCAACATTTTACAATGGTGGTCGTCAAAAATCCTTCGGAGAATCGATTAGCCATGGCTCAACCACCACCCAAGAAACTCGACCCACAAGTGGCAGACAGAATCAACACGGAGCGAAAGAAGGGGTGGAACAGTGAGTGCTCCTTACGACGGACCTTTGTAAATCTTGCTTCTTACTCACAACGCCTAACAGACGGAGAAGGTCTATTCTTGGTGTCGAATTTGAAGAGAATCGGACAACACTGGCGAGCTAAAGCGCGCGCAAAATAAGTTGTTAGCAAGGCAGACCCACTTCGCTTCACCGTTACGCCTCTTCCCAATAGTCATCGAGACCACCCAAACAATTCATACCTTTACCCACCACCGCATTCAAACCGATAGTCACGTACAATATACAAGTTAGGGAGACAGCGGAGGAAAGTTAAATTCGTCTCAGGGCAATCAGCATCACTCTTTGGACATATCTCTTTTCACTGTACGATCGTTCAACTCTCTTTGAATGGAGACCGACCGCATTGGAGTGAAGGCTTTGCATCTATTTTGCTATGCGTTATACCCATCAATACTCATGTCTATAACCCTTTTCGAACGAACCTATTTTCGAGGTCTTGCATTTCTGGACATATTTCACTTTATACTTCTCATTTCAAATGTGTTTCTTTGAGTATCTTTTCAAGCTTACAAGCGTTTCGGAACATCTTTGGGAGGTTCATAGTCTCGGATATGAATTTGATCAGATTTCTCATCGCTAATGGAGCGATCTGGGAAATGGATGTTACTTGTATCAGTATATACATGAATGAACAATTTATGCGGAAATGCGCAATTTTCATATTTCTCTCATGACTTTGCAATACCTTTCCTTCCGCTCTTTGTAGAGAACAGTTGTACTTAAATCAGACGTTCAAGCTGCTGTGGACCACGAAATGTGCAGGTCATATGCATAGCAATATCTCGATCCTTGGAAGGATTTGCGGGCATGTGCACTCGGACTACTTGAGGCATTCATGTATCAATACCATGCGAAAGACTCTTTATCGCTTGTTAACTCATATCAGAGACTCTGAGGCCGCAAGTTCCCTTTGGTGGGGTGGGGTACTTGTACCACCCTGGTCATACCAGCCCTCGTCTTTTCCCACTTTTATGCAATGACAGAAAAGCCCACGTCACTTTGTGCCAGAGTTATTGAGAAGATACACATCGAGCTGATTTGAAGAGTGTTATGATCTTTACCGAATTTGACTTCAAAGCACTGAGAGCATAATTACTACTCGCATTTTGGCTGACCAGGTAACCTACGATGTACTGCCTAAAGCGATCGTTGCATACGAGTCATCCCGTCTATGGTCTAGTTTACTACCAAACGTCAAGGGAAACTCCGCTGCCGTCTACCTTCAGAAGAGCCCGTCTCTGCAACGAGAGTAGACACGATTCAGTGTACGGCCGCTCGTGGAGCCGCCCTACAAGCTCAACATACCTGAAATTTTCAAGTACAGCTTTCACAAGTCTTTACCTATCGATAGAACAATAAAATAAATTAAGAAGCTACCTACACGTGTATGAGGGCCTTACTGAAAACACTGAGCTTAGAAGCCTTAATAACGCAGTGCATGTGTATTAAGACGCTAATAACTAACTTTATATTAAGTTCTCCGCTACCGCCTGTAACCTTTTCTATAGATGGCTCCTTTATCTGAATAGTAAGAGCAAATTTTACTTTAATTATAATAGAATCAGTTAACGGGCTTTCGTAGCCTCTCCATATACCCCAGACTTAGAGATTCCGCGAGAGTTCTTCAGAATAGTTATCACCTGGTCCATTATTTCGCACATATCCTCGTTCTCTCCAAGAGTGGAGCTGCTCTCACTACTGATTTCCTCAATTTTGCTTCCTTGGTATCTAGAATCTTGTCAAGTAAAGTTCCATCTCCTTCGCCTCTTTGAACATAGGTAAGTTTGAGAGCGTTGGCTGAGGTATCGTTTTCAGTCAGTATTAATACACAATGTGGCGTTTTGTGTCGGGAAGAATCCTGTAGAAGAATATGTATATCCATATATATCTCCATTGTCAAGCACGTGACGTCTTTCCTCTATGTTGGTGCCGGAGAAGACATGTTTCGTCAGTAATCACGCAATAATTCGTAGTCTTGAACATGCCCATCCCAAAGATCGAACAAGCTTTTCCCTTCATGCGGCTACCGCAATTCTGTGATTGGGGTTCTCGCTTCGATATATACTCCTGTAGATGGAAGCAGATAAAAAATCTCAATTCCCGCTCCACTTGCCACTGGCACAACTGGGGCCGTCTAAGCTTGTCATGATGATACACGTCTGCGCCGGAGGAGATCAATAGCTTGAAAATATCTCGAGTGTAGTATCTTTGAGATTTCGTCAGAGAAGCACATCTGGGCAGTTAGACCTACTTCGTTCTCGGTATCAAGGCACGCTCCAGCAGCAAGTAAAGCTTTCATCGCATTGAGTGAAGTCCCTAAATAGCTATCATGAGTGGTGTGGGTGAAATATTAACGGATTGAGTTGTACGTGCCGTCAAAAGTTCGATGTCGCCACCAGTGAGCAAATAGCGGTAACAGTACAGGAAATCTTCTCCTCAGCTTCGGCTGGTAGACATCATAAAGTAGCGTCTGAGAAAAGGTTTCCGTTCCTTGTTTCCCACCCTGGACCTGTGCTAAGGCGATGCAGCATACTTAAGCCTTCCTCGTCAACTGCGTTAATGTCGACTGAGATCCCTTTCCGAATCATCAACTCGAATATGAAGGGATCACGGGCCATGGATACGTAGTCTAATGTAGTTTGACCTTGACTTTACCATTCGGTGGAGCGCAGTAGGCGTTCATGATTAGCTCGCCAAGTTGGTCGAAAGTCGGACTCTTGCATCATAAACGTGTTGATCGTCTCCATCATGAAGCACTCAATCAGCATCCTAAGACGTTAGAATTTCTACTGTAGTAAGCGCTCCTATAGCCACTGCCCAGTGAATTGGTGCTCCAAGAAGGAGGGGAAAGGGATAATGTAGAAACGGAACTCGGGGTTCGCCTTAGATTTCAGTGTGACACCAGCCGCTATCAATAGGCGAAGAGCCCTTTACTGGAATTCCTCGTGAAACGCAAAGATCCAGTGCAGGTAACTGAGCTCCAATATAGCGCGTTGAATTAGCGGGTCGGCTCCATAAGTGAGGACGTCCACCATCTCCCGTGATCCGCGAGCACATAGATAAATGGGTATTTTCAGATTTTGTGTCACTGAATCAATGTCATAGGTAGTTCCTGATGGGAGATGGGAGATGAGAGGATTCTTCGAGCCGTAGGTTTTGATATATTGGAGACTAGAGTATCTAAACTGTGAGCTCTCCTAATTCGAATCGCCTTCAAGCGGTTCGATGTCACAATAGTGACTGGCATAACCTCCTTCAATGAACAGTATATTTTCCAGGCCAGAAGTAAATCTGTATCATCATTAATTAGGCCCTCATTGCAAGTATTGTCCCAGAAGACGCTACTTCGCCCAACCAATACGATACATGAGCCTAGACCTCTTCCTCGACTATTGCATAGAAATGCCTCAAGACTACAGCTACTACTTCTTGTGTCGACCCAGAACCTTGAATTACAGTAACAAGAAGACGCTCGAGAATTATATACCTCGTGTAGCAACTAAATTTAGGGGTTGCGGTGAGAAATTATAAACAATAAAGTCGGATACTCCGTCTGCTCCTAATGTCTGCCAAAAATACCCCCAGGATTCTTTTTGGACGAATCTCAGGAAGGCCTTAGTTATGGCAAGACAATTATGGCAAGACGATTATGGCAAGATAAAGACTAACTTCGGAACTGTACTGTAGTGAGTTTCTACGATATCGCAATTATGTTCTTGGACTCAACTAACGTTAATGAAGAGCCAGAGGAGTATTGATCCTGCCATACGCAGTACACGGCGCTTTCAAGCTCGAATCCAGCTTTTCGGAAAATCCGTCGCTTTACTTATAACAAGAATGAGATTGCTACTTCTCAAACAGACTACAACGAGAGGTTATATCACATAGATTCCAAAGAAGACTGCGAGCTCTTTCTTGAATGTGCTCGTCGTGATACCAATATAAAGAGACGGAAAGTAGTCCGACATCTCACTACTACTATAGCTGAGTACGGTGTGTGTAATGCGACATCTCTGAATATGCAAGCATACTCACAGACATCAGAAGTTTGAATGGAGCAAAATCTTCGAGCCATTTCTTTGCTGATTTCAAAAGCGAGGGACCCCAACGACCTAAAGACATGTGTCAAAGGCACAACGAGTATATCTCGTCAAGAGTCAACGTGGAGGACATGATCAACCTTACCAGATCAGCGGATAGCGCGACTACGCCCATCGCGGATCCTGTGAGAGACTGCTTGTTTTGGATCTCCCGCTTGTCCAGAAGAGCAAAAGGTCTTTATCCTCATTCCATCTATTGCTAACGTTGCAGGTCTAGGTCCATTCCCAGTACACGCATGAAGCCACGACGTAAACTTACCGCAGAGGAACCCATCTTTTTCCTTGGTCACGCGATGACCACGTGGCTAGCTAACCACGGCTATTATTGATTCCAGTCACCATTTTGTGCAATGTCTTTAACTTAACCGGCCGACTCACTACAGCTGCTCTTTTAGCAGGAATTTTCATGTCCACCATGCCACTTTTCACGAAAGCCAAAACGATAGAAATATACAATGCTAGCGGAAAGGTGCCGCGAAGCTTGACGTACCAAAGTCTGATCGAGGTAATTCCATCTGTAGCTATGTAGCTGTCCTTGTCGTTTTCATGCTGGCAAACGAGGGTTATTTTCACCTGCAGCTGTTCTAAAATGTAAGGAGACCGAGATAAGTGTGGTTCGACATTACTATTCCAGTCCGTGTAGACATTGCACTATAGGGTAGGGCATTCTAAGAGGCATAATCTAGGCAACAGAAGCACTCGTTTTTAGGGAGCCATTCAAACCCTTGTCTTGATGGTGCTTGAGATAAACGAGCCTTGCCGGGCATAGTATGCTACAAAACTAACCAAATACAATACTTCCAAGAAGATAAGCATGTATGTACAATGTTCGTCGTCCTCACTCTTCTTAGAGAATGAGGAAGTGAAGTCTTACAGCTTCTAACCCCCCACTCAGACTCTTAACTAACTAATTGATGAGATATGCGCTGGTACGTGTTCACTCCATCTCTAAAAACGGCTCGCAAGCGAGATCCCGCCGTACAATGCACTACCGGACGATGCGGGTAGAAACCATCAATCAAGAGCAGGACAAGACAACTGTGGAAGATACTTCAAAGGAAACGCTAACCAACAATATATTTTCCCAGACAAAAGGATCAATCCCGCATCTGGAAGAAGAGTCCGACCAGACCCTCCAAGAAGAGGAAGCAAAAGGCCCCAAATTTACGACGTTTTTGATGCGCAGTCGCCGAGGAGATGTGCAGACAGACAGCATCAGCCCAGAGCACACGGCCCGCAAGCTCGAGGCGCAGGCGCTGAAATCCATCGAAGACGGTTTCCGAGATGCGTATACTTTATACACGACTGCAACGTCTCTCTGGCCGAATTCGAAAGGCTTGGTTTCTCCCCCCGGGCATGGGACAATGCCTCAAGATCGGGGGGTTTTCGCTTTCTCGGGCCTCGTGCGGTTTGCATGCCAGAGGTGTGCCTGGTACTCCTAGAAGAAGCTCTATGGCGGGCAGATGCAGTCTTGGTGCCTGAGGTTTAGTCGCATTTGTGAAGTCTTGTTGTAGGACCTGCCAGGTTAGTCCAATAGGGGGAGGAATTGTGAATGCAGAGTACACTGTAGGAGGTCAACCTGCGGTATTCTAATTCATGAAGCTGGCTGCATCTCAGCACATCAGTCAGGCGGTGCAGGAACAAATTACACTCTGATACTCCCAAGTGCTCGTTCCAGTGAAGCACACTGGCGCTGAAGCCCAGCAGAGAATCCAAGAACGGTAGATCTACCACACACTCTTCTTTACTTGACCAGCCAGCATCCCATAGGTCGCACTTTCCAAGCTGATATCAGAGCCACACGTATACAGATGCACACGTCGCATGCAAATTTCACACAGCACTCCCCATCCACCCAATCCGCCCACCACAACCCACAACCCGCTCCCCCTCAACAAACAACCCCCCCATAAGCCCTCGCCCTCCGACACCTCACCCCAGCTCCCCAGCTCCTACATACGCCCCGCGCACAAACACACACGCATCTTCCCCCTCTCCCCCCCCCTCCGCTATGATTCGCCACCAACCATTTACC
>MU002074.1:0-44307 GCA_010093585.1 Melanomma pulvis-pyrius CBS 109.77
ACTCGAGCGAGATGTCCGACTCTGAGTTCGAGGAGCTAATGAATATGCGAACGACGGATGACGTTGCCGTCAACGAGTATGAGGACACTCACGCCGGCGAAGTCGCGGAGAATTACGGCAGTGCTAGCGAGAATGGAGATGCTCCCCGGCCTTCCCCCACTCCACTTCCAATTGAGAATCTTCCTATACAGCATGAGGAGATCGAAATGTCTGTCGCACAGGTGCAGGAAGATGGGGAGGGAGTGACTACGCCCTCACCAGACACAACGGTCACCACTCCTTCTGCAGGGTCATCTACTATAACCCCCGGGACTACGGGAGAGGATAAGGAGAGGACGGCACCTGAGACCGAAAACCACATCGAGGGCAATACGGTGGACAACAAAGCGCGATACGATGAAGAGCGAAAGCGCAAGCCCGACGAGACCGTGTTCGGTGAGAAAATTGAAGATTTTGCCCCTTTAGAACAGAAGACTATAGAGCCTGGCGAAGAAGGGTACGGCACCTTTCTAGAAGAGGTTCAGTTTGAGTGCCAGCCTTGCCCTGACGAATTCCGTATGTTCGACACATACAACGTCGACTACGAGGGATTCAAATGGACTAAAATTGAGGCGATGGAGAGAAAGAAGCTGCTAGATGGGTCAAAATCAAGGAAGTTCCACCGTCATGCTGGACATGTTCTGAAAGGTGGTGTCTTCGAGCGACACAGTGCGGCCAAGAAGTACAACGAGTGGCGTACGAGTATTATCGGTGACCGCAAAAGATTCCCGGGGGAGTATGCAAAAGCGCCACGACGTATCAAGCTCATTGAGCACGAACCCTGCGGCCCGAAAGGGGAGGCTAGTAAATGGGCCGCGAATATCAACACCTTGAAGAACATGCTGAAGCTAGGATGCCGGGGGAGCCACATCACGTTGGTCGTCATTGTCGCTGGCAACCAGTCCGCCGCCGAGGGTATCTGCAACGAGTGGTACGATGCCATTCTCAACCTCCTAAAAGAATTCCCTGAGAATTTCGCTGTTGAGATCGAGAACGAGTCCGTATCTGGAGTCGACCCTTCCACTTGGTACCGCAAAGACAATCTAGCCGAGAAGCGCAAGGCCCATACCATCGAGGAGGCTTGCCGACTGGAGGGTTATGGAGCCACAGGTCACCACCCAGTGGATGACTGGGAGAGTTACCTGGATACCGTCAAAGACTCAAACAGATGGCGACACGGCGATGCAGCTTTCGTGGAATACATGGAAAATGATCGCAAACGGATGATGGAATGTCTCGCGCAGCGGGACACGATCAATCTCGAAGCAAGCCGCAAGATTGTCGATCAAAACTTTGCTAAAAGCCACAAGTTTGTCGAAGATGTCCGGCACTTCCAGCTCCATGGAGCTCTACCTGGGGAGGTCCTTCCTGGACAGAAGATGCCCGATGGGAAGGTGAGGCCAGCCAATGTGTTTGCGCCTTCTCCAAAACTATTCAAGGCCATCTCCAAGAAGTCGAACACGAATGCCATGTCTCCTCCATAGAAAGGCCAGGCTTCATGTTAGAAAAGGGATCAAGGCATTGATGCCATTTTGTTGGGGTTTAAAGAGACATGTTGCATTCCTAGATGCCCCTAATAAGTTTGTTTTTCTGGAGCAAATCTTAGTATAGCAATTACATTTGCTTAGGTAGTATCGGGGAGATTTCAACGCGAATGATATTTTACAAAACAATTTACTAAACAAAGTAACATTGTGATCATTCCTCAAGAACCAACCAACTGTGGAATATAAAGAATCTTTTTGAACCGCGTTGTATGTTCTTCCCACTACACTATTCTCCTTGGTGAGATACTAAGTAGTTAGACAGGGATCGGGATACAGAGCTACAAATCCTTCCCGATTGTTTCTCCCCATCACTTCACGATACCACAGCCATAGTGGCCCAAATTTTCAAGGCCAGACGCACTCACTATAATATTCCTAAGTGGCAATGAAACGCAACAACAGTAACGAGTCGGGCGACTCGGAGCGCAAACACCTCTTAACCTCACCCCCGCATCCTCCAGAGGCGATGAACTCGCTCGAACCAGAAAATACTCTAGCAGCTAGTATTTCCTTCCCTTCCGAAGCCACCATCATACTGGTACATATCTGGATATCGCAGACATTAAGACGCAGGCACAACCCCTCCGCCTACGCACCGCTTATAGTGCAGGACATCCACCGCTTTGGCCGCATCCACGCAAACGAGAAGGCTGACGTCACTAAAATGTTTGAGATAATTCGGGTCTACATGAAGGACAAGGAAGAGATGTATATGGCGTTGGACAATGCAACGAAGGAGTGGGATGAAGATACGGAGAAGAGGAAGCCGGTGAACGTCTTCAAGGCACTGATGACGTTTGATGAGGGGGAATGAAGCCGGGTGAGCTTAGAGATGGCGGAGGTTGGCCTGGGAAGGAAAATAATCATTCTGCGGATACGGAAGAGAGTAGATGTGGGACTCCATAAAGAGATCTAGCATATCCAAAGAAATAGTCAACCGTCAGAGAGCCCAACCAATGCCTACTACATACTATTCGAAGCAACGCCGGAGGAGCAACCGTCTCAATCGATCGCATCTCCCATCAAGAACTACATCTATGCACTCTTCGCTTTTGGATCAACTGCTAGACCCACCATCTCCCTAACCCCTACTCCTGTTGTAATAATCATTGTAGTTGCAAATACGGCATGATTAATCCCCGTCATGAGCAGGGCGCTGGTCGCACGGTGCGGCTTCAGCACGACCGTCAAAAGCGCGAAGCTCGACCAGAGGGCATTCATAAGAACTTCAAACTATATTAACAACGCAAAAACTCCAGATCATAAATAGAAGACCTACCAAAGGCCGGCAAAGCCCTTCTATCCCAACTCGCCCTCACATGCGCCAGCCCCACAGCAACGACCTATACATTGCGTCAGCTCCTTTCCATCATTACATATATCCTATCTACTCATTTTCATCTTAGCAGCTTCTACAAACTTACCATAATAGCCACGGCATGCTGTGCACCGATCGCGTCCTGTGACTCGGGATGCGGGTTCGGCAGCCTTAGGCCGCTAAGCCGGTGCAGCGCTTTTGCAACAGCGCTGTGGTAGATGATTTCAGGCTTTGCGAGGAGAATGACGCCGACTACGGCGTCGGCGAGGCCTTTCCAGAAGGTGAAGCGGGACATTTCGATGGTGGTGATCGATGAAGAATTTGATGAGGATGATTGAAGTTGCGTAGTCAGCGTCGCACAGACCTGAGGGGTCAGAATGTGAGCTAGTGAGTAGGAAACATGTATATGTCACGGGGTATTATGAAGATATGGAGGGCGCAGGGCTATCTGGTAAATCATATCGAAGTTGTTGACACTCAATGATGGTAAAGATATGTCACGAGGAATTTTCAGACTTCCGTATCGATGCCTTACGGACCGTGGAAAGAACATCCTCCAATGCACTGAATTATTGAGGCACTTCCCAAAACGTTTCGTCAATATGAATCTGGACACAAAGATCTTTCGAGACTGTCAAAACTAGGTGCGTTTTTCGGAGATCAAACACGTGTTATGAAAGGGTCTTCTTACTCACAGGGAGAAATGTCTAAAGCAGAGCGTAGATAGGACCACCACCAAAACTCGTGAGGGACGACTGATAGCATTATGCCCTTCCTGTAATATTTCCATGGGGAAAAACGGCTTAACTTGTTTGCACGGGAACTTTCGGCTATAGGTTAGGCATGGATCTCAATCTATGTGAGCGCATGGAGACCTTTTATGTCGTAATTGAGTATAAAAATTATCAAGGTGCACTAATATCCGATTACCACCCTTTTTCCGTACAATTTTGTACTCAGCTTACCATTACAGATTTCCTAAGCTTTGATAGAAATCCCGGTATCGTTCAAGCACATATTTCTCGCTCGGACTATCCAAGAAGTCGATAAAGCCAATGTATCCTTACCGTACCCCTTTATATGCACTAGCGATATCTTCGGCTAAGATTCCCTCCTTTATACTTTCCCTAGTATACATCAAGGCAGATGGTACGACCTCATATTGATGGTGCGTGGGATCTCTTGGCCTGATGTCGTACAGAGTGCTGAAAAGATAATATTCGTACTGCTCAAATACGAATCAGTTCTCAGTCTGAATGTCTACTAGAACCACGTTTCGAACGACTTGGCACCGCAATGCGCAGATCGGATAGACATTCAACGGCGTCACTGTCGAACTGGAAACCTAGTATAGGCTCTTGCAACACCAAGACCGATATCCTCGGCCTACGGAGAGTTCATGAATGCTTGCATTGCTTAATGTGCGGATAAAATGGTGCTGCAGCATGGGGTGCAGTGCGGGGAAATACAGATGCATGACAGCCGGCTTATTAGAGTGCGATATGATAGGACACCTCTTAAGATGGTATAATCAGGATAGCCCCAACAAGTAGGATGTAATTGATAAATGGATGGACGCATTAGGTTTTGCAAGCAAGGTTTTCCTTTCACGAAATGCCCAATTAATATTACTATTAGGTTGATACCCCACCATTACACAGCAACTGAGAAGCACTTTCACCCACACCGTGAAGGGGTGCAAGTAACCCAACTCAGAAGATCACAAAGTGTGAGAGAAATAGAGAGATTATAACATTGTCAACCAATAACATCCGTAGATTATAATGAACCTTCAATGACCACCCTCCGAGCTATGCTACGCTTTGTCAAAGATGCACCACACCACATGGAGTGGAAATATTGATGTAAATAGCCAGCGAGGATCTTTCATGCAAGTCGCTGCGACATCTCAGGCGGCGCAAGTCCCGGGGTCTCTGCCTCCGAATCGCTCGCCAGAAACGTGCCTCTCGCCTTCTCCACATCCACTTCGCTCGCCTCATTCTTGATCACAACAACACCAGCACTTTCTGAGCTGTTTTGGTCCATGAGCTGCCTCTGTCCACTCTGGTCGGAATAATCCTGGTTCGCGCCAGGGAGCGACGACGCAAAGGCGTTGGGGAAGAACTCGGCAAGGAATGCGCGGAGGGTGGGGAGCGAGGCACAGATGATCCCAATGTTGAGCTCCATTGCAGACCAGGTCGCGGTTCCAGGGTTGTCCCATGTTATGTCCTGGCTTATGGCGACAATGTAAAGGGCGTGGAGACGGAAAACCGATGCTAAACTTGCGCTGAATGTTCATTAGCATGTTAAGCTCAGGAAAATGACTCGGGGCAACGTACAATCCTCCCAGTCCGAGAATGAGCACTAAGCTGATCTTTTCTCGCCGAGGTAGGACAAGTTTTCTGAGAATGAAAATAGGAAGAACGATGAGTGATACGTCCTGGAAGATATTAATTGCGGCATTTGAATACCAGAGCGCGGGTTTATTGACGCATCGGCCAGGAATCCGATCATCCCAGAATTTGGCAACTGGGTAGCACGAGAATATGCCGGTGAAGAAAGTCTGAATGCAATTGAGGAAAGCAAAGATTATGAAAGCTCGACAGGCCTTCCGTACTGGTGGATCGATTGTGATGCGTAGGTATTGGAGTAGTATGGAGACTTTAGTTAAGGTAAGACCGAAATTGTACATCATGATGCTGGCGAAGAGAGCCTGTGAAGGAGTCAGATGATCTCTGATTGATTCGTTGACCTCGAAGCATACCTTTAATGATCCAACTCCTTGTTCCATTGTCAACGCTTGGATGTGGCGTCCCATGCCATTTTGAACCTCTGCGCACAATGTTAGATAACATTGTCAGAGACAGAAGGGAATGCGCATTACGGGTGCCTTGACATATCGAAGTCGCAATACTAAACACCTGGAGACAACATTAGCCAGGTTGAACTTCATCTCCAGGACTAGGGAGCTGCACGAACCAAAGCAACGAATATCGCAAAGTCTTCCCATGATGGATTGTGAACTATTCGAAATCTCGTATAAAGCCTCAAAGAGACAGTGAGGAGAGCAAGGCAAGGAAAGATGATGATGATTGCAAGGACCTTTGGACCCTTATCGGCACGGAGATAGTCTTCCGGGAACGTAGGAGGCGTTGTAGTAGACATAGCGATGAAAGTTGTGAAAGTTGTGTAAATTCTCAAGTTCGTTCATTGAGGGTTGGGGGATTGTATATTATCTGGGTCTGTTATGAGGAGGGGACACTATGAAGCAACTATGTTGCCACGCCTTGGTCGTGGGCATGTGCACCAGTTCAACGTGCGAGTCTGAAAATCCTGCCTCGCACATCCTGAGTTGCAGTCTGCAGGTCATTGAGTGACGAGAGTTGCAGATCCGGGCTCGGCTGATTCTCAAAATGGGTCGTTTTTCAAGTTCCCCGGATAACGGTCCTGTTATAGGTACTTTCAGGTATGGGGGGGGCACCTCGTGAGAGGTGTGCTTGGATAGAGTTTCGACGGCTCCTTGGACCCCGGCTTCTGATAGGCGGCCTTGTGCAAACGTCAACGGCGGCCGGGGTCGACAGCCCTTAGCGTTGTGCGGAGAACACGATGTTCATAGCTCACCAGGCGAACATTGTTTGGCGTTATCCTAGAAGAGGTTGCGCTAAGGGCTATATAACCGTACATTTAGCCAAAGAAATTGAAGATCGCTAAACTACAAAAGATCGCGGAACCCCACCGTAAAGAACCCTATTGGGAGGAATCGTAGCTCTTTCCTGTTCAGAGCTTGGGTTCAAGTCTTTTTCATGGAACCTTGACAAACGATGAATCGCATTCCAGGGGGATTGACTAGAAATCATGCAGTCAGCAACCATAACACAGCTGCTCGGGGTGCTTGTCGTCATTCGCCTAGGATACCTCCTAGACCCTGTGCACCAATATGCCCCTCTAAATTCGAACCTCATGAGGAGTAGCAATCTCGAGGCCGGTGATTGGTTTCTGTTTGTGGTAATGAGAAATGCTAGTATCGTCAGTGAAGGGTTGCACAGTGGAGACTCAGATTCAAGCTCTCCCTGAGTCAACCGGAGATAACGTGTTCCTTTTACATACTGCAAGTCTGAAATCGCCTCTGAGCTATCATGATGGTGGCGTTGTGTGTCGATCATGCCATGTGGCATTTCGGGTTTGCCCGAAATAGTGACAATGCTTGAATAATGATGGGTGTTAGTTTCTGCGCGGATCATGGTGATCTCTTCATTTGTAGGATACGCATTTGCCACGAGGGTTTCGCGATTTTGCTAGTAGAGATTTGGCCTTGAACTTTGGTGGTGTGGCATGGTCTAATGCTTTTGCGAATTTCATATTTCTTTCGCATGGTTGTGTGCTATGCTATCACTGCGATGTTGGTAGACGTCAAAATAAGGCCAAACGCATAGACCAATCCTTCGTCACAGTTGATCATGATCATCCAGAACATCACCATATGGCAACAGGGATGTCGGGATTGCACGTGCACTGTGCAGGCACTCAGTCATTAGCTATTGTTCCACTACATCTATGCTATGATTCGCGTGGGAGACATGGTACAAGACTTCCAATCCCACTGCGCGAATATGAATTCAGGTATCTAGCAGTTCAAGAGAAGGATTATACCCTACTGGTGCAAACCAGGCCATGATGGATAGACGTATGCACACCAGCTAACTCGCCTACCTCTGCATCTCAATAAGTTTGAAACTCTTCCCATCTTTTCTCACAATGTATTTTGGCCAGAGGTCTCGTGAACTGAATTCAGTTTCTTTGGAGGCTTTATACTATAGCCAACATTAAAGACTTTGGGCTTCATTCTGTGATTCTAGGCTTGATTGTGCAATGTCTGCCAGCCTTCGGCCTATCAAATTGCCTTGTGAATAATTTACCGATTGAATCGGCGTCTTAAGCAAAAATAATTATAGGTTCAAACGGAGGAGGCTCGCCAGTACAAGTCTTTCGTCGTTTCTTAAAGGTTCTGTCGTACGTGACCTGCTATTGTGATAGTGTGGATGGTATACTTATCTATCGGAAGGTCTAGGCATGTATTTAAATATGTAAGACTAGCGAAATCGTGCAGACCTACAATCCGTGACCAATATCCATGGATTTGTCAATTCGGGAGCTTTACTTCCATGCTCAGAGCTTCTAGCTTACTCTGATGCATTTGGAGTAGGTTCACTAAGTTTCTCTAAGTTACTTCCATATTCCACATAACACTTCCTTCATTTTTGAACTTGCACGTGAAGATATTTAGATTTGGATTTGAGATATCGCATTGAGAAACGAATGGTTTCAATACTTCGGGGCTTATGGCTAAGGCTCGCCTGCTGAAGAGAATTATGATGAGTTTCGTTAGTCTAATACTCACGGTCCTAGTTCTGATAGAGTGTATTCTTCATAACGCGGTT
This sequence comes from Melanomma pulvis-pyrius CBS 109.77, assembly GCA_010093585.1. NCBI lineage: Eukaryota > Fungi > Ascomycota > Dothideomycetes > Pleosporales > Melanommataceae > Melanomma > Melanomma pulvis-pyrius. The sequence continues at coordinate 8,343 of MU002074.1, forward strand.
TAGAAGGAACGAATACGATTTCTACAAGCGAGATTTCATCAGCTAGACTGCTGAAGTGATTTTCGGGGTCGGGTCGTGGATTTGGTGTTATATTCTAGAGTTTGTTCAATCTTACGGCGTTTGAGTGCCTTAGACCTGGTAAGGTGGCCGGTAGTGAACATGTCCGCAGTCTCAGTGTTATTAGGTACACTATTATTAACTGCACTCGTGAATGCGAGGGTTAACGCATCTGCGCACCCAACTAGCAATTTTAACGAGTCCATTGAGGAAGCGAGAAGACCCTTGGAAAGAAGGTCTTCATCTCAGCAGGGAATAGGGACCAAAGTTAGTCGAATAATTTCGCAGTTTACTAAGTCGTGACAACCTATCAAACAACAACAAAAGTGATACACCTTTACAGGAAGGCGATAAGCCAGGATAGACGCTGTGGGGGCGAAAAGCGAGCCCCTCATTAAGTCCTTATCGCGAGTAAGACGAGAATGACGTCGTTGGTATTTCATCCCCATCTTCATATCTTCCCATATTCTTCGTGCAATCACTTCCTTTTTTTCTGGCCATTCTCTATTTCAAAATTCCTTTCCTCGGAAAAATAAATCACAATCGGTCGAAATGGGCTGCAATCAAAGTACAGAGACTCTCGCAACTTCTGGGAATTCCAACAACACCAACTGCAAGAATTGCACAGACTGCAACAACTGCAATGGCTGCACAGGTATTTCTCGCCCTCTGAATCACTTGGACTAGACCCATATTGCATGCCCATATCATTTCCCGTCCACAAAACTAATAGACATTTTTTGTGGTAGACTGTTCGAGGTGCCAGAACTGTACCGACTGCGACGATTGCGCTGGATGCAATAATTGCACAAACTGTTCGGGATGTGATGGGTGTAGCAACTGTAATGGGTGTGATGACTGTATCAAGTAAGTTTTCCGTATTCACTTTGCTCTGTGGATAGCTGACCGTTATTTTAGTTGCACAAATTGCACCAACTGCAGCGGGTTGAAAAATAGGAGTAATGAAAACAATGTCCATGAGTGAGGTTCACGCGAGAGGTTTGAGGACATTACTTGTAACTTCTTGGGAGTTGAACATCTTATTATAGCCTTATACATATTGATAGTGCGTAACGCATTGATCTTCTCTATTTTAACTGGCGACTATTATTGCTGAGCAGAATGATGCAAGAGGTTGAAAAACAAATCATCATTACTAATGTACACAATGGCTTATACAGTAAAAATCTATTCTAGCCGATGTTAAGGAACGATCATTATTTTCTAAGACCCACCGGTTGGATTGATGTTACTCATCCTGAGAATGTACCAATGCCACGCATGACATCCAGTGAACCTTCTCCAAGCACGCCCAAGTGCAAAGTAGTGAACTATGGCAACTCTTGTGTGGAAAGCCTCATAATAGCCTGAGGTACATTCCTTCTCGCGTTCGCGTTTACGAAATCGATCGCATGATCCAAGATTACCCAATAGTTTTTGGATTGAAGGCAGTGATTTCGACTATTTACATCGATTTAGGTTAAAAGTAGGAGCGCCATTATTCCCCTAAGATCGCTCCGACACTCCATGCGTCCCCTTTCTGTACCATCTCCTGAATCTTCCCACTCTTCGAGTAGAAAACGCGAACAGATCGAAGTCCTCCATCCGCCGGGTCAGTCCATCCGAGCGCTGCAATAGCTCCACCAGAATCATCTCCCGCTTCCAACGAATCTGTGTTCGTGGTATACCGTGTTGCATTGCCTCTCGAATAAACAACCACCGGACGCTTGTCATCTTGGATGAGATAAAGGCTGCTGGATATGCTACTATTTGTAGACGTATTGGCTGGGATAATGCTAGCTCCTATGGGTGCGTACGGACTGATAGTTGTTGTGTTCTGGACGGTGATAACGGGGGCAGCTACTACAAAGTTAGCCGTGACACAGAACCCAGAATTTGTACACATCAAAATGAACTTACGGCTCTTCCAACCCGGATTTCTGGAATCATATTGGATCTTATTTAGCTCCGACTTCGGATTTCTGTACCACACCCTAATCGTGAATGGCGTCGAGGGTGAGTCCACATTGGCAGTGATCGGCGTCCCAGGCAAGACATCTACAAAAGGAGTATCAGGGCTCCAACTCCCACGAGTGAAAACGCTACCGCTCAGTTTCCCTTCAGTATTTTCCCACATGGTGCGAACTTCGATGCCTGTTACTGCGTCTTCCCATTGCACTACAGCGAGACTAGAATTGTTCGAGATCCCGGAGGCTTGGAGCATGGTGGCGCTGGTCCATGTGCATGGAGGTCCACCGCCAGTACAGCTCCCAGCGAGTTCGATCTCTCGGTTTTTATTGTCGAAGTAATAAACTCGAATCTGGCCAAATGAGAATTAGGCTGAAGGCAAAGAGTTTGGGACTTGTACCTGAATGTTTCCGCTCAAAACCCAAGAAACTGCCGCAAGTGGAGATTCAAGTCGTGGGTCGATTGACGGGCCCAAATCGCCTAGATCGTTCCAAGAACCATCGAAGAGACTGGCCTTCAATGACGTAGATTCGAGGTAGAAGACTTGTAAATAGGTTTCGTTGTAAGCTTTTGCAGTTGCGATGCTCGCGAATTTTGGTCTTTCGTTCGCGCTCGGCGTCGTGGTATTCGAATTTGGTGTATTTGGTGATGCACCTTCCTTGCTGGAGTTGCTTGAATGTGCTCTTGTCCCAAGCAATCCGCCGACTACTCCGCCAACAGTTGCTAGCAGGAGGACCAACACAATTAGTAGCCATACCGATATTCCACAGATCTTATTTCTCTTCGGATGATCTTCTTGAAGTTGATATATAGGAAGCGGTGGTTGGCCAGTCATGGGACTCGATAGTTCGGATACCGGCGAATAGAAAGCAGTCGTAGAGCCTTTATTGAACGAATCGATTCGCTGAATTGGTGCAACCGGTGGCGGATAATACACTTCAGGATACTCGTTTGACCGAGGCCTGCGGTCGACCTCCGGAAAGCTATCCTTTTCTTTTAAATCCTAATCTAAAATTAGCGAAAGGTCAAATAGTTCTGTTTTGGCCCAATGTTCACCATTCTGAAACGAAAGCTTGCACAACCAGCACACAAGACTGAGAAGGATTGAGAACTCTTCTCCATATATGCAGAATGTTACTTTCGGGCCGCTTCTCGGTGTATTGTTTCAGGATGGTTTGGGGCATGAGGTCTTTTATGGCAACCAACCGTTGTGGGTGGTTAGTAAAGCCGAATGGGACCGAAGAGCTGGGCAACTCACGATTATGACAATGTGTTATTCACAAAATTATGGAAGGCATGAAAAATATTCCATACTTGGTGATTTCGAGCGTAGAAACCAAGAACTACATTTTTTTCCTGCTGATTCGGTTTCACTCTTTCTTTTGCTCTTTGTGCGGCGGCCAGCTCTTTTTCTTATCTTCTCTCCTCTAATGATGAGTCCCTCTAATACAGAAGCTTAAAAGTTGCACAGCTGCGATAGAATATGCTTTCCACATGGGGAGTACTGCAAGCATTTGAAAATTTCGAGACCAGGTAAACTTTAACTATTGTCTTGTTGTTTTTAGCACATTCATCTCTGTGTCTCAAACATAATGTTAATTCTACCTCGATATATCCAGTGTACTTATGCAGACACCAGATTCTTCTCATTCCCTCAACAATAGCCCCTACTTAGACGCCTACAAAAAAGCATCGAAACCCATTGCCGCAGACACGATCGATAGAGGCCCGGTGAGCGACGCCGCCTTGCAGTTGAGGAAGGAACCTGGGGTAGGCTGTGTCAAGTTCGACTTTTTGGAAGCATACATGCACTTGCATCTGGACCCAAGACCTCATCGTCGATGAGAATGAACACGAAAATCACTAGCAACCATGTCTGGGGGATAATAGGAATTGCTTCATTCTCATATGTAAATATAATTACAATTGGAACCCTGATACTGGTGAATGAAGCTAACATATGCCCTCTCTCGTCGTTGGTGAGCTGCCTTAGAGTGGAGAGGGTGTTGCAGCCATACACTTGACGTTAATGTCGGAATCATCCCCACTAATACCCGATTGCAGTAGGCGAAGCCAAATATTTAGAATAGTTCAGAAATGATGTCGCCTATGAGGCCGTAAGGCCGAGGATTCGATCCTAGGACGTATGAAGAGAAAGCGGCTCGTAAGCAGAGTGATTAAGAGACATGCATGTATGTAGAATGTTGAGTATGTACTTCTGCCTGTAACTCCTTCTCATTTGTACGCGGCAACAATGTCCATTAAATTATGAGACGCTCTCGTTGTGCGACAAGGGACAGAAAGTGCTTCGAGGTGGGGCGAAAGTGGGAGGAACGGAGGATCTATATAGTTTCATAAACCGCGGAACCTCTAGATCACGAGCGGATAATCGACAGGGAGACGAGTAGTGTGTGGAGAACATATCGAGGCGATACAAGGGGATGAACGTCGAGGACGGAAAGAGAAGCGGAGGCGTCGGCAGTATGATGCGAGGTCGATTCCAGATAGATGGATGTAGTGGGGCTGTGGACGATGTGGAAGCGGTGGACAAAATGTGGACGGGGTATTAGATTTCCCCTTCTAACCCCTGCCTAGAGCGAACTGCTTGTCGCCAATGTCCAAGCCTCATGCCACGACCTTGGTACTAGAGCAAAGTATTCTTGCGTATTGGCACATAAGCTTGCCTTGACTTCGAGAAGAAGAAAACACGAGCTTCACTATGGATACGCAAGAGTAGTCAATTCCGAAGAACGAACGTCTTTAAAAACCCGTCCTCTCACCGACTACATACATTGTACTCTACTCCCTGTGTGTCATAGTCTTTCCCTTGCCCTTTCTTTTGATCTTGATCTAAATGTGAATCTAAATCTAACCGAAGGTGGAGTTCAGAGGACCATAACGAATGTTGGAGTAGATAACCGTCGCATCAGCATTCTTGCTCTCCACATCAGCTGGAACACCCGATCCGGTTTCACACTCTCCACGGCCGATACCAGGAACGCTGGCATCCTTGTCGGTAGGATAAGTGGAGTCGAGCCAGAGCATGTTGGAGTAGTGATCATCCCACAGACTCATGACGAGCACCATACCCTTCTCGAGAGCCTTTGCCATGTTGGCCATGCCGCCCTTATCCTTGAACGTGTAGGTGTCGCCGAAGACCTTCTTCTGAGCATCGCAGAAGCTAGTAGTGAGGGAGTTGCCAGTGACGCCGGGGATCTGCGATTGAGAGTTGGCAATGGTCTTGCCGCCTTGGACGTAGAAGCGCTTGATTTCCATAGAGTCGCCGGTGCCGACGAACTGAGTGACCACGGTGAATTTCTTGGATCTAATACGTGTCAGAAACTTGAACATCGGAAAAAGGGTCGCGATATTTCTTACGTGTCGACGGTCTTGCCCTTGCCGTAGAAGGTCTTGTCACCCATGCGGTACGAGTTAAAATCGCAACCATCGGGATCGCATACTCCTGCGTATCGGTCGGCGGAGTATGTTCCACCACAGCCATCCCCATCGCATCGGGTTTGTTCAATGGTGCTGCAGGAGTGGGGCGTGACGGCAGTTGAAACGGAATTAGCTTCCCAGATATCCATCTCAGCACAGCAGGATCCGTGGCCACCGACACCAGCATTCTGGTCATTTGAGGACTTCGTCCAGCCTTCAACGTTGCCCTGGAACCCATATTAGCTCCAAAATTAATAACCGAGCATGATAGGCATACCTCTCCGTTGATGAACTTAAGATCACGCGGGCATTGGGCGTCGCAGTATCCAGTTCCGTACTTGGCTCCGGCTTTGTTGGTGGAGTACTTCTTCAAGCCGCCGTCCGCGTCCATGGAAACGAAGTACAGCGCACCGTTCAAGCCGCAGGGGAGACCCGACAAGTCGACATCGAAGGTGAACTCGAGGTTGGGTGCAAGCTTGAACATTTCGTACGTGGTGTCATCCTTCATCAAATAGGTACGCGATCCAATATTTGTTGAGTAGGATCCCTTGGTGACAAACTTCAGCTGCAAGGAGTTTCCGCTTGCCGTGATGCCGTAGGTCGCCTTGTAATCGGCTCCATCAAGGGCGCAACCCGAGGCGCATTTCTTGTTGTCCGCGCACACAGTCGCGTTCCACTCGTTGCCAGTGTAGCAGTTGGTATATCTAATAAGTGTGAGCCCTTGCCAGACAACGATGTTATTCATGAACTAAACTCACCCTCCCTTGACGTGAAGCCAGCGCCAGTTGGCGTCGATCACAACCTTTCCGTTCTTTGTCGTGCAGCTACCCTTGGCAGTGCAGGACTGCCAAGTCATACCAGGGTGAGTTTCGGTCTGCTCAGTGCCGACCAATTGGCCCTTGGCCAAGGCAAAGAGGCCCGCAGCGATAGTGAGTGCTCGATACATGATGAAAGTTGAAAGATGAGTTGCGTGATGATGGATTCTTTCCGGGACCTCTAGATCTTATATGCTCAAATGTTAGATCTTGGGTGCCGAGGAATTAACTACCATTTTCAGTGCGGGGAGCGCATCCGTCAGAGAAGGAGGCTATTACGGTACATCGGGTCGACGGGACGCTTACTTCCTGAGCGAGTAGATCACTTTGTCAACTGTAGAGATCAATGCGCATGTTCCAGCATGTCTTAATTCCCCAAGATTGATCAGAGGTGTTTCAATGTGGCTGATCAAATTTGCAAACAGATCTCGACCGGAAGCAATATCCACCAAACCGGCTTGATCTGCAGGGAGCAAATGAATTAGAAGGCGCTGGCGAGCAAGCAAGTGTTCGGCGTAATAGAAAATCTTCGACCTGGTGACATCGTCGTCGAGCTGGTTCGATTTCGCGGCTGGGCGCAATGGATGATTGGAGCGTTACACTGGGACAATTTGGCAGTTAATGAATTGCAGATGAGGCTCAGATATACGACAGGCGGCGTACCTTACACGTTGATAGGGGTAGATGACAGCTTCCATCAAAGGTTTGTAGGGTTCGGCTGCAGGGCCGGCTAAGAATGGCGAAGCTCAACGCCAGGAGCTGGGCCCGCTGGGCGTAGATAATATGTCATCAGGCAGATGATTGCTCGATCGCAGGGATTCCAAATCCTAGCGCTCCACGAGAGCGAGAGCAAGGTTTGCTCCTACCAGACAATACCTTAGTATTATCAATTGGGAGAAGCTGAGCCTGATTGTTCGTCGGATTCGACTTCGACTATTATCTCCAGATACAACGCGTCGACAATATGCTTGTGGGGTCCCAATGCAAGCTTCGTCGAGTCGTGGCGAAGGCTTGCTTCATCCACGAAGGCCAACGCCAGGGCGATAATCCGACTTCTGAAGAAAGCGCTCGTGTGGGTTGGTTGCTCGAAACGCACCTGGACAGACAAGGCACATCTTCATCTGAAGAACTGGTCCTGTTGGTGGTTAAATAAAATGGAAGTCGTGAATAGATTGGATTCTCGAAGGTAGGAGAGGTTCGTTGAGCCTGTACTGGTCAGTATATTAGTCTTGACCAAGATAGATGAGGTTGGGGTCAATTTAGGCTTACCTGGGCAGTCGGAACGTGTGGGGATGCAGGGGTTCTCCGCACTGTCACTCTAAGTACCGTCTCCACACATTACCCCATGAGCGCAAACTGCCGTAAGGAGGACATCCGCAACAAAAACGCGACGCAGGCTCTCCAATCGGAGTTACTAATTCGCCCCATGTTGTTCTGGTAACAGGATGCTCCACCGGGAATGTGCGAGACAATGCTGATTATAGCTCGAATCGTCGTATCGAGGTTGGGCGGTAGAATCGTATTGGTGGATTTGGCTCCTGCGCCTCTCGTCGAATGAGAATCAGGTGATTAGGGAACTCGAGATACATCGGTTGCATCGTGGAAGGAGAAGTTTAATCAAGGAGGGTGACACAGACAGGGCTCTGCCATGGCCGCGGGGTAAGGCCATTGACGGCAGACGATTGCGGACCTTAACCAGCCAATTGAAATCTGAGTTGGTGTGAATCGAACGAATAGATTCCAGGCTCCCTGGTTTCTAGAAGACAGAGACCATGATGAAGTCGTACAAGATCTAGTGCCGAAAACTTGGATACAGGCGTGGAAGTCGGATAGATTTGGTGGGCAGGCTGGGGGGTTGCACACGAGCGAAAACTGCCCCTGAGGCTGCTGTCCAAACCGGGTTCGGGCACATATCGGGGGGTTGAGGCTCGAAGGAGGCTGAGAGGCGGCTCTTTTCAAGTACAAAAAGACGTCCTAAGTGGTACCTTAAGTAAGAGAGGCTTGTCCAAGAGGCCACCAGATCTTCTCGTCAGCGGCGGAGGGAAGGAGCGGATAAAAGCCCATTACTTGGCGGCCAAGTTACCCAAGCATGAACCACACTGGAATTTGAACGCTGAGATACTTGGAGCTCCAACAGGTAGAGTGTGGATAGTATGAAAACCTAGGTACTGGATTCAGATTAGATGACTAGTGGAGCGTTGTGATGGTGTTGAGGCTCCATAAGGGGATATAGCTCAGGTCTGTTAAGATGATCGCGGGGCGTCGGGCGAATAGGAGCAAGCTACAATATGTCCGCGGCAGATCCAGCCAGACAGGGTGAGAGGCGTGATACGAAGACCTGGGATGCGTTGAAGAATGATAGGGTTGGCGCGTTGGCTGATCCAGGAGAGGCGGCAGGATAAATCGTGCTAGTATATGAGGACGGGTATTGTGCACTGTTCTACTACTGAATGATAGTCATCTTAATGCGCCACAGGAAAATGCGACTGTGAAGAGGAGGCTCCGGTCCGCATCTGTGGTTCGACAAGCGCGCGAAGCTGTTAATGTGGAACGTGATACACAATGCAGCCGGGTAAATGGGTTACGGGCCGGTGGACGAGGCAGAGACTGCTCGTCATAGAGGGCAAAGTTGCCACGATCATGGTCATGGCGACAGGCGTGGAAGTCGCGAACGAGAGACGGAGAGGATGAAGAAAGGGTTGAGAGACGGAGAGGATGAAGAAAGGGTTGAGAGACGATGCAGCCACGTGACAGTCTTGCTAATGGAAATGGCGGATGTGACTAAGCAAGATCACTCTTTTTTCCGCCTTTTCGGGCGGGTGTTGCGAAAGCAACAGTCAATCCGCAAAAGGAATTATGCAATGAAGGCAAATTCGGCCGTGTTGTTCTCTCTTATTATAACTTCCAAACCACCCCTCATTCGAGCATCAATGGTAGGAACTTGCAGCATCCACCCGTCTTGCAATTATGCAGCTTGGAAGCTATTTCCTTCTCCACCTGGGGGCAGTTGCATGAACATATACCTTTGATCAGCTACCAGCTCAACAATGCACCCACATCAATCCTTGCCTATCGACTTTCGTCCTCATCGATACCCTCTCTTGAGATCGAGGCAAATCGAGCGCCCAGTCAGCATGGCTTACTAACAAACATTTCGGCCGCGTCATCTCCGCCAGCTCCGACGCTACCTGGTCTTCTTCATCACCACAAAATATCTCCATTGCCATCTCCGCCTTGTCCGACCTTGTTCCATATACCCTTCGCCGACACCTGCACCTCTCGTTCCCCAATGTCCAACAAAAGCGCCGAGTCGCGAGATAACTCGCCTGATGCCTCGCTTGAAAAGCACGCCAGCAAGAAACGGAAGGTCTTGTCGTGCTACGCCTGTCGCAATCGGAAAATGAAATGTGACCGCGTCTACCCAATATGTGGTCGTTGCCAGAAAAATGGCCGCGCCGACCAGTGCACTTATGACCGACGATTGTTCGACGACTTGACTGTGAACGCCGATGGGCATATGGAAAGCAGTGGTGCTGCATCTTTTGCGCCACCGAATCACACCTTGCATGGCGATCCCTCCGCAGCCATCTCGTCTGATGCTCTGTCCTGGAAAATGAGAGTGCAGGAGAGGCGTTTGGAGACGATAGAAAGAAAATTGGATCGCGTGAGCAACATCAAGGGTGCTTCGCTAGGTGTCGCCCCTTCCCACCTGGACGACTTTGACGCCCAGGCACACGAACCCATTGTGCAAGAAGAAATGATGTTTCGAGGGAGAGGTTTCAAGACCCAATTCTATGGCTCGACAAGCCCACTCAGCGTTATAACTCAGGTACTTCCAATACACATCACTGCGGCGCATCATGGCCCTCCATGCTAACTCGCTTGTCAGTTTGGCGAGCTGCAGGCGTTCACCCGAGAAGCTATGATGGCAGACACGTCTATGATGCGCATTCGCGGCGATTTCAAGGCTTTTCGAAATCGAAGAAAAGAGACCAAGAAGGAAAGAGAACGCAAAGTCCAAGGGAGCGATGCCGAGATCCTTGATTTGGTGCCGGAAAAGAGCGTTGTCGATGCCAAAGTTGTTCTCTATTTCCAGGCATTCGAAACTTCATACCGTATTCTCCACGAACCGACCTTTTGGAACGAATATCGTACTTTTTGGGAGCAGCGGCAAAGCGGTGAGGTCGCAGGTAGCTTCGCCACCATCCTCGTCTTGATCATAGCGCTCTCCAAGTGTCTTTCTGCCAACGAAGCGAACGTCTTTATTGGTGACAGCTCGGCCGACCGAGAGTCTGCTTCCGATTTGCTCGAAGCGTGTGATGCCTGGCTCTCGCGCCAGTCCCGGAAACATTTGACACTCCATTTCTTCCAGCTTCAGTGTCTCTCTCTTCTCGCAAAGAGGGTGAATTGTCTGAGGCTGAAGCAAGATTGGGTGACCTCTGGTGATCTGATTCGACTTGCTATGGCCTCTGGCATGCATCGAAATTCGGCACTCATTGTCGGTGGGAGGGTTTCTGAATTTGAGAAAGAGATGAGGCGGCGGCTCTGGGTGACGATGATGGAGCTTGAACTTCAGTCATCGATTGATTGCGGCCTTCAGTCGTCGCTCTGCGGGCTTCATTTCGACTCCCAACCGCCGGCAAACATCCCCGATGAAGCATTCTCTACGGACTTGACGCAAGCGCCATCCAATAGGCCAATAGAGCACTTTACATCTACATCCTACCTCATTGTGAGCCTACGGTCGCTCCCTCTCCGCACTCATCTCATGCAACTTCTCAACAATCCTACTACCAAACTTCAATATTCGGATGTGCTCCATTATGATGCCCAGCTCAGCTCTTTGATATCCTCACTTCCTTCTTGGGATGGCCCTCAAGCCACAACAGCCTCTGCATTACTGGATCTCCAGCTTCGTCAATTCCTCCTCATCCTCCATCGGCCGTATGCCAAGCTCGCCTCGAAGAACCCGCATTATAGTTTCTCCTTCACCGCCTGTGTGGATGCGGCAAACGGAATCCTTACCCTGTATGATGAATTGAACAACAAGGGAATTCTCTCACTGAATCATTTTCGGAACGATGTCTTAAGGACGGCCATCACACTATCTCAAGTCGTGTATCACAACTCTGTCTTCCCGCCGTCAAGCGAGCGCACTTTTGCAGAACGCACCCCACCCGGCAATACGCCTGGGTCTGCTGACGCCGCTGCCCGCGGCAGTCCATTCGGATATCCATTCCCCCCAGGCTCATACCTCAAGATTGTGCAGCTACCACACCAAAATTTCCTTGCGACGACTCTCTGCACGTCTGCCATCGCATTTATAGAACGCGCCCGCTCTCTCTACGAGCACAAGGTTATGCGTCTTGGAACCGGTTACATGGAGTACTGGCTCATATCCGCCTCGATTGGCATTCTACCGTCCACAACCTCAGGCCTACCCATAACTTCAATCGCATCGCTCACGAACAATGACGACATCCGTTCCCGGGTACGAAAGGCTGTGGATCGTACAACAGCTCTTTGCTTCCGCGTCCTGGCTATGCAGAAAGACCCCGGAAATAGCTTTGCGTCGTCGCTACGTAGCACCATCGCGGATGCCTCTCCAAGCGATATGCGGACGCCGATTTCGAACGTGGTGGTCCCGACGGGTAATACACCAAAGGGGATGAGCGCAGAATTCCCTTTGCCCACATTGCTTCCGGGAGCTGCAGGCATGGCCGCGGCCCTTAATGAAGGGAGTAGAAGTGGCGTCGGGCCGGAGGGCTCATGGGATGGGCTACAGGACATGCAGATCGATATGGCAGGGTGGAGCTTTCCAGATTTCTGGGCTTTTGATATGGGAGGGGACTTTTAGGGTAGGTTCGTCTCTTCAAGAGTATGGTATACGATAGCCTGTGTGTATGGCTAGCTTGACCTCTGGAGCCTAGTGGTATTGGCACTTCCTAATATCTACCTACCTATATGTTGTTTACTTCAGGGGTTGCATATCTGATGCGCATGGCGTATCGTGGGTGGGTTTAGCCTCAAGGCCTCGACAAGGCTGAGACGGTTCCCATCAACCTCGGTATATGCCTCATGCCTCCACCATCCCAAGGTTCATCAAATCTCCATCAATGAAATGTTCAAACTTCATAGCATACCATCTCTATATTATCTATAATGCGCAAGACTCTAGTATTCGGACAAAGAACGTTCGCACATTGCCAACTTATGATGTTCGCCACCTCGCCTACGCGTCCCCAAAACGACGCGCCAAACTCAACACCAGGAATGTTTCGGAGCTGTCAAGCCAGGTGCCAGGATCCATCATTGGGTTAAGACAGCCCCGTCGGTTCAAGTGTCTTGGCTATGACGGCGAAGAAATACCATGCCTTCTGGACCTTTCTTGAATCTGTCTCGGCGGGTGCTTGCGTTTGCGACCGCGGTGGCTCCAGGCCCCGAAAAGAACACTTGAGATATCTATTTTGTTCTACTTTCTTCTCCTAGGCACTGTATTTTCCCTTTCCTCACCTACTCTTGCAAGTGCCAGTCGGGGCGCATGTGGCCTGCTCCTTCCTATACCGATTCCGAGCCTCGACTAGATGAGCGAACAAAGCGACGACTTGGACGAGGTCCGGCATCAACACCACCTACGACATCGAAGTAGACTCGATCAACGTCTAGCACAAATGATATGGCTTGTGATTCTAGCCGTCGTATTCGCAAGGGTGGTTCAGAGAGCGTTGAGCTGGTGGCGTTTTCGTCGGTGAGCAACGAGCTCTCTTTTGCTGTCTGGCATTCTATACTAACACATCGCAAGCTATCGCAAGCACCGCTCACTCCGGAAAAGATATGCCTCGACTCAAGACTTTTTAAACAAGACTATAGCCTTCCTTAAAGCCATTTCCGTTCTCTCGTTCCCGCGCCTACTCGGGTCCATCACGATCTGCTCACTGCCTCTCGGAAAGGCCCTCTTTCTCACAGCATTTACTTGCGTTATCAGTGCTCTCATTGTCTCAGTCGATGCACCGAGGTTCTCGCCACATTTCATCGAAGATGTCGCCTTCCGCGCCGCGTGGATCACCTTGGCCCAGGTCCCACTCGTTTTCCTCCTCGCCACGAAACGCGGTCCCCTAAATGTTCTGGCTGGTTTGTCGTATGAGAGGGTCAACTGGATACATCGTTGGACCGGACGGATATTGTTCGTTTCTGCGACTACACACATGGGGATCATGATGCAATCGATTTCCGTCTCCGACATCGTCAGTTCTCCTGACAAGGTTATGATAATTGTTCGATACGGGGTGGGCGCATATGCAACTCTTGCCTGGATAGCATTGAGCAGTATCTTGCCACTGCGAAGATGGAGCTATCGGTTGTTCTACATCAACCACTGGGTCTCGACCTCGGTTTTCTTGTGGGTTTTGTTCGAACACCTTCCGAAGGATGCGCGCACCCCAATTTATGTGTCTTCCGGAATCGTCTTGTTTGATAGACTTTGGTCATATTACTCACTTTTCCGAAACAACATATCCATAAGGACTTTCAAGAGGAGGTTCTCCAAGTTCAGGAAAGGCTCAAGTCGCAAAGCGACCACGATGGGCTATCCGGTGAAAATGACTGCACCGATGATAGGCAGTACAAGTTTTCCGACAACTGAGTCAACTACTGTCATTCGTATCTGCGACGTTCCATTTTTATGGAAGCCAGGACAGCACATACGACTATATCTCCCCAAGCTGGGAGGCCTCGAAGTTCATCCGTTCACACCTGCCACTTGCTCCCAGATTTCTATTTCTCACCCACCGCCAAGCAAAGTCTCTGACGTCGAGAATGACCGGTTGCTATCACAATCAGACGATCTCCTATCAACGAACGAAATGGTATTGTTGATTCGATCCCACTCTGGACTCACACGAAAACTAGCACAGTATCACTCTAAGTGGCTTTCCCGCCCATGTCCTAATGCCAGTCGGCCATCTTCTTCTCTGACGGCGTACGTCGACGGTCCATATGGCACACCGCCAGCCTGGGAAGAACATGAGAATCTGATTCTCATTGCTACGTCAACTGGAGTGTCATTCCCTTTATCTATCATGGACTACTTAGGGCAGATCTGCATGGAAGACCCAGCCCGACTGTGTACTCAACGTATACGCTTTATTTGGACCGTGCGACATCTAGAGCCTCAATTCGACGCCACCGTTACTGAAATGCTCATAAGGCACAGCCACATGCTACGCGATGCGGGTGTAGCAGTCACAACGGAATTCTACGCCACATGTCCAGAATCGGAAATTTTTAAATCTGGACGAGCAATACAGCAGTATGATCAGTTTGCGCATTTGCGTCGCCATCACCGTCCGAGATATCTTTCCCAAAGACCGCCGCTCAGGATCTTCAATCCCGATAGGCCGTGCGAAGAGGAGGAAGATCAAGAGAAGGAAGAAGAAGAGCATCTAGAGTACATCGAACCTAAGGAAAGCGATACGCAGACGCGATCTAGTTTCGAGAGCGGTGTGTCCTCAACATTAATCGATGAGGATGAGCAGGACGAGGACGACCAGTCGCCACCCAGGTTACTCTGGTCGCAACCTTCATTACCCTGGCTCCAACGTATGCGTTCACGTCCAGATTCAAGCGAAAAGAAAGATGCACAGTCCTGCGAGTGCCCGCTAGTCCAAAGCCAGCGCGAAAAGTCGCATCCGAAATCCTCTTTCATATCGCGATTATACGGATCACGTCCCAACATCCCATTCATCATAGCATCTTCGACCTCGAGCACGAAGAAAGAGAGAGTGATGGTCGCTGTTTGTTCGAATCGGGATGTGGTTGCACAGGCGAGGAATGAGGTTGCGAGGATGAATTTTGAATTCGTGGCTGGACAGCGCGAAGCGGGTATAGAGATTTTCAGCGAATCTTTTGCATGAGGAGAAGAAGAATAAGAAGGCTATACTCTGTTATATAGAGATAGATGAAGATACCAGATAGACGAATTATGAGGTTTTTATTCACATCGCTCCTCGGCATGTTCGCTGCATGTTGGCCCGTTAACAACGTTCAACCAATCACAGCCATCTCGCTACCCCCTTTGAGTTAGGCGGATCCCGCCATACCCTGCATCTCACCTCACTCTAATATTCAACTCTTCAACCTATGTACGTAACCTACACATAGATCTGAACCTCCCCTTTGTAACCAGATGCCGCCGATCCACTTCTATATATCTCCTAGAACAGCCTCGCCGCATCTTCCCGGCCTAGCGGCGACCTAGCGCAGCTCTAAAGTGCTGCATAAGCTTCGTAAGCACATGGCTATACTACCAAGGGCGGGGGTCTGTCAGTGATAAAGCTCCACGGGCGCGCCTCTCCCAAGAATTCATGATACATGAAAACTCGACGACCACAACGCGGTCGAGAATTCGAGTGTTTGCAGTCTTACGTGAAGCTTTGCATTCCAGGGACCACAGGACATCGACATTCACGTGCTCATTGACGTCAACAACAGCTTAGAACGATAGCGAAGCAAACATGCCTGCACCAACAATCGGGTGCCAAATTGCGCCCGACTATGAAAACGAGCACCACTCATCAGACTCGGATTCTACCACCGAGGACGAGGAAGAACTTGGATCCCGGGAGGCGACGGACAGCCGATTGAACATTGAGAAGGCGGAAACTCAGCAGGAGAATGGGACGAGAACACCTGCAACGCGGCCGACGACACTGCAGAACGGACGCACGAGGAGTAGTCGCAGTCGGAATCAGCATCCACCGGATCCGGTGGGATTCTGGCACTGGTCGATGGCGGGGGTGCGGTTGCATGTTTTGAAGCTGTGGCTGCGGACGAGTAAGAAACTCCAATATTCCGCATGCCATGCTATCAATTTTTTTGTTATGAGAGGAAGCTAATTGCATATCTAGATCTCATACTCTCAATCGCCATCCTGGGCCTCCTCTCCCTCTTCTGGGGCGCCCTCTTCCGCCAAGAATCCCACATGCCCTCCCTCGGCATATGGGTTGTAGATTTCGACGGCCAAGTCCCTCCCTATACCTCCCCTTCTATCAATCCTTTTGTCGGCCCCTTCGTCACGCGCTCCATTCGTGCTCTGCTTTCCGCTGGTGGAACGCACCCGGGTTATACCTTTCGCCCGCCATCCGACTTCGGCAACGACCCGCTCAAAGTGCGAGAGAGCGTCTACGACTTCCACGCCTGGGCCGCGGTGGTCATCAATCCGAATGCTACGGCGCTGCTACGTGAGGCTGTGCTGCAGGGGAACGCGAGTTACGACCCCCTGGGCGCATGCCATATTATATTCAACTCGGCGCGCGACCAGACGACGGCCGCAAGTTACATCGTTACGTCGATGACGGCGATTCAGAAAGTGGCCGTGTCGAACTTCGGCCGCGAGTGGATTGCGCATCTGCTGCAGAACACGTCTGTGGCGGATCTCAACCTCGATGTCGCACCCCAGGCCATCTCTCCTGGAATTGAGTTCACTATCTATGATCTGAGACCGTTTGGCCCGCCGGTTGCTACTCCTGCTGTTAGTATTGGCTTGATTTACCTGATCATTCTGTCCTTCTTTAGTTTCACCTTCTTCCTGCCAATCCACATGAAGTACCTCGCACCAAAGGGCCATCCACCTTTGCACTTCTACCAGCTCGTCGTCTGGCGCTACGTCGCAACTGTCGCCTCCTATTTCCTTCTCTCTTTCGTCTACAGCCTTGTCTCGCTCGCCTTCCTCATGCCCATGTCACGGCACTCGGCGTCGCACTTCTGGCCGGCTAGCAACCCGAATGCGTATGCGAAGGGGACTTTTGTGGTCTATTGGATGGTGAACTGGGTGGGGATGACGGCATTTGGACTTGCGAGCGAGAACATGGCAATGTTGCTCGGGACACCGTGGACGGCGCTGTGGTTGATCTTTTGGGTGATAAGTAATGTGGCGACGGGGTTTTATGCGCTACCGTTGGCGGCGAGTTTTTATAGATGGGGGTATGCGTGGCCGATGCATAACAGTAAGTTTATCTTCTCCATCCTTTCCTTCTCTAGTCCCATACCTTCTATCTATTTCCATTCTATCCTCCCTTCTCACAGCAAACGCTAATATCTCGCCTAGTCGTCGAGGCCACCCGCCAAATCCTCTTCGACCTACACCCTCGCATCGGCCTAAACGTCGGCATCCTACTCACATGGTGCTTCATCGACACAATCCTCTTCCCCTTCTGCTGCTACTACATGCGCTGGAACACAATGCGCGTAAAGCGAAACGCCGCGAAGCAAGAGGCCGAGTGGAAGCTAAAAATGGAGAAACAGCAGGAGCAACCGAGTTTCTTGGCGAGAGTGACGACGCTAGGGGATCGGGAGGGCGCCGTGTCGAGGAGAAGTAGACGGGCAGGGGAGGCTTGATGTAGAGACGAGGGATGGAGCTGGCATGGAGTTATTCATACGAATAAAAGGCGCACTGCAGATGGCTTTTGTGACTGGGATTGGAACACAAAGTGGTTAAAGAAAATGTACATATCGTGCCGGATAGTAATATTATCATCATATCTCCTTCTTGAAGACATGACTTCCCCGATCTGAGCTTTACCTGTGAAACTTGGTAGCGATGCTGTCAATGTATATCTATGACACCACAGCCACTTGTCGCCAGTGTCAGTCACGTTACTGTCATGCTTCCCAGGCCGCACGTACAAAGGTATCCCGACGAAAACCCCCACCCAAAAGAAAGGCCTCATTCCTTTCCTCTCCTCAACACTGAAGTTAAGGCTAACAAGCGGGCCCTGACTAAAGAAACAACGAACCAATACCAGCCGAAACGCATCCAGCTGAGCGATCTTCTTTCTCCCGACCCCGTATCAATTAAGCGCCCCCATTCTCCCGCTCCTGCTACAACTCTGCTGCTACCAACCTATCAAATTCCATTACAGCCAACGCAGTTCCCAGCCCCAGTGCTCGTCTCGTAGCACGGACTATGGAGGCTGCCGAGCCTGATCAGCAAACGACGGCTGGCGCCGCCAACTCAACTTCTACACAAACGACTCGATGAGATCAGCTACGACGTAGATGGCGCAATAGGGCCCGGCGACAGAATATCGCTTTGGGAGTCGGAGTGTAGATCAGGATATGCTGAGGGACATCTCTGATAATAGGGATGTCGGGAAGGTGCATAGGGAGCTTAGGAATGCAGTGTATAGTAAATTTAATCAAGATGGGATGGTTCGAGGGGGGAAGACGAGAGAAGAGAAACGCTTTATAGGATAAAGGGAGTTAGCGTTGTGGCTCGGTCATTGCTTGGGTTGTGCCTACTGTGGAACAAGGTCGGTGCGGTGGCTGATGCATCTAAACCTCCTACTTATTTGTTTTGAACCGCGCACAGGGGAGATATACGATTGATCAGCAGAGGAAGACCTCTTGATTGGAGTGAAGTGCTCGGAGCGGCTTTTGTTATCCATCAACTTAACCCCTGTACGCACCGACCATGTACACTACTTTGTCCCTGTACCACGGACATAGCGGAGCCCTGGATCATTGTCTGGTTGGCCCTGTTGAGCCTTCAGAGCGTCGTTTACGGTGGCAATGTTGGGACGGATAAGGAAATCGGCGTTTGCAGCTCTTCTATTATCTGACTTTTTATATAATACTACCATCTAGTTGGATGGGCTCTTCTTTGATAGCAAAGCTGTCGTCCTAGTCCTTCTTTATTGCGAAATGAGATTGAAGCTGAAAGGATCACGAACTGCGTGAGGATGACGTTAAGATGTTATAGCTTAGCGACTTACATAAGCGCCCTAGACTTCACCCGCTTGAGAATTCCTTACACAACTTAATCACGTTCTCTCACCATGACGTCCCCGCCCACACCCCTCCCGCCTCTGCGCCAGCTCGATTACCCTCAATTCAATACCCTCTCTTCGCTGCGCTCTTTCCCCACCTCTGAATGGGGACGAGGGGACAGGGACGCGGGCGTGGACGGGGCCTCCGTCGCCCCCGCGGCTCGACGAATAAACCCAAGACGGTGATGGTACGTGACGCTCCGTACATATTTCCTCACCCACGCGTCAGACTGTCATTCCCAGGTCAAGCTAACTGTGTTTGTACAGTGGGAATGGGAGATCTACAAGCCCGAACCAGAAATCTACAACAATCTCTGGCACCTTCGTAAAGCCCCGCCAACTATCACGCAGAACCTCTCGAATGACTGTCCGATACCGAATGCGCAGTCGCGGATAGTAGCGCGCAGGCAGACGGAGGATGGGTTCTGTCGGAATTTCTATGTCGTCAAGGTGCGGCACAGGGAATTCGCGCATAGAACTTCGCAAAATGGGGACAGCTATATTCATGCAGTCAGAGATGGGCATAAGGATGAGGATGGGGATGGAGATGGGGAAGAGGAAGAGACTATGGAGGTAGACATGAGCGTCATTCTGCGCTATGTCTCCCAGCGCGAGCTCGAGCGCTTCGAGAACGCCGAGTTTCGCGCCGAGGCCGAAGCTGAGGCCACCCAGAGACGCCATGAGGCTGAGGATTTGGCAAAATACCAGTTAGCGAAGAATGCGCGGATGCCGGGGAGAGGAAGGGGCGGAGGCATGCTGGCTACGCTGAATATAGGACAGCCATCGCGAGGTCCAGGAAGAAGTCGTGGACGAGGAAGGGGTAGAGAAAGAGGGCGTGGAAGAGGATCAGGGGGACATGCCCTTGGGATCAAGCTTGATGGCCCGTTGCCTGGAGAAGAGGAAGAAGATGCTATGGATCTCGAAGCTTCGGTTGATATCGCCAACGAAGAGGCCCCCCATCGCGTCATCAACGAGACTAGGAGCTGGTACGAGATCGAAAAAGATGATGAGGAAGCCCGCGACAAAACCTCATCGCCCGACCTCATGCGCTCTGCATTCGTAGCTAATAGCGCACTCCCTCACTCACCAATTGCCATACATCGTCGTCTTTCTATTGCCCATCGTGGACACCCTGAAGTCCCGGACATCTACGACTCGGACGACCAGTCTATATCCAGCGCGGCAACACAACTCTCAACAGAGTTACGGATGCACGAGCAGTCCGTGTCCGATGACTCTGAAGACATGATGCATCGCTCGAAGAGACGCAGGACAGAAAGCAATTCTTCTCCTGCACCTCGTAATTCGACATCTTCTCCACGAGTTGTTGTTACAAGGCCCCATGAATTTCCTCCGCAGTCACCACAGCCGCCGCCATCAGAGCCCTCAGACGAATCAGACGTGGAAGTGGTAGAGGTAGGGGAAGAGGATTCTGGAGACGACGATGTGCAGCCAACCGACCCTGAAGCTGAATACGTTGTTGAATGTATCCTAGACCACTCCATTCGTGAGGGGCTGAAGTACTACCTCGTCAAATGGGCGGGCTATGAAGATGCGACCGATTGGCTTGAGGAAACAGATTTAGAGAATGTTCCCGAGCTAATTCACGAATATAATGAGAAGATCAGACGGAGGAAGGTGAAGGGAAAGGGGGCTTTGCGGTGAGGAATTGCCTAGGGATTAGAACGAAAATTTGGACATGAATCTGTAAGAGATGTTTGATTGATTCTTGGACCTCCCTTGGCACATAGTCGAAATGGATCAATTCTCCTACCCAGCCCTTCGAATACCTTTATTGTCTTATTTGGCGAAGAAACACCCCGCCTCGGGCAAAAAGCCTTAGCTCCATTTTACGAACTGCCTCATCGACCCTGTCACAGCCTATTACTACTCCCTCCCCTATTGTAGGCCTAATCCCTTTTCACCCCGCCTTCCTCAATATCCACAATTCTTGCTCCGTCGCCACCATAGCGCTCTCAACCACGCGCTGCACCTTTTTTGCATCCTTCCCAAACTCACGCACTGCCTCATAATACACATTTGCCATCCCCCGGCAAATCTTAGCTTTCAATACCTCCAGCGCTGCGCACGCGCCCTTCAGATCCTTGGAAAGATTCTTGTCCAGCTTCAGCCGCGTCATCTCGTTGAAGCGCCGTTGCAGCTTATAGTTTCGGTACCCGAAGTCGTGGCGCTGGCAGCCTGGGAGGAAGTCGCAGCCGAGGGGCCGGTCCGGCGACGAGGAACAGCCGTCAGACTCCCAATCTAGTTGCTTGGTGTTGTTGTGTTTGCCTGTGAAGGCTGCGTTCCGGGTTTCGATGAAGTAGTTGAGGGAGGCGGTGAAGAGCAAGGTGTCGGTTTGCGCTTTGAGGGCTGCTGTTGGTGGGGATGGGTCCTTCGGCATGGTGGCGCCGAGAGATAGGGATAGAGCGAGGGAGAGGATTAGGCCTAAGAGTAGGTATGGCTTCATCTTGGTCTTTGTTGGTTCGTGGGGCTGGGCGGGGATCCGTACCCTCTCCTTCACTGTGTGGATGCACTCGGCCTGCTAATCGAGTTGTTTGTACGCTGTCGAGCTTTTGTATGGCTATTCTTCAATTTCGTGTACTTGAGATCACCGGTTCTTGTTGAGAAGGCACAGACGAGACGGTGGTATTGTTGGGCTCCATATCCGGTTTCAGCACGCTTTATGCAGCGCTTCCGTGGTACGAGGGCTTTTGTTAGAATGTGGTATGAGTCTAAACTTAGGATTCTATGTTTTGATCATAAATTGCTACAAGATGAAGCAGTTGTATTTCTCAAACAATCGATACAGTCTCCCAACGTGTCGTGTCAACGATCAAATCTGAGAGCTTTTTCTCCTCTTGCTCATGCCAAACAAGTCTCCCAAGGACCTCCAGTAGCGCCATGTCGCCATCTTCGTGAGGACTCAACTTCCTCTTTCCACGTCCCATTGTATTGCTATTAAGATATCCAATCCGCCTGTATTCTCCTCCTTCGAGAAGTTCAAGAATGAGCACTGCAATAAGGGTGTTGATCTGGTAAAGTAGTGGCAGAGCATAAAACGATCGACCGGATTCTTGACCATATGGCAACTCTGCCTCATCGGAAGAGAATATTCCACTGAGTTGGTGACATTCATTCCCCGACTGGAAATTCGCCCATGCTTGCTTTTCCTCTTTCTTGTCTTGTCCCGGGTCCGATGTACCCTCATAAACCCAACCTGGGCTTTGAATCAATGGTTCTCTTGGGCTAAAGTGAATTGGCAATATTCGGCCACGCAGCTTCAGTTTCCCGCCGTTGACTCGGCCAAACGGGTCGTTATCACAGAGATCAACTTCAGCCCCAAGGTATTCTGCCAACATTATTGGTTTAAGCCATAAGATCGAGAAGTATTTTACTCCAACAAATGATGCCCATGACCAGCTCGGCGCTGTTGTACTGTTGCTGCTACCGCGATGCTCACTGTTCATCTTCCGAGACCAGCAAAGTTGGTACATAATATCTCGCTCGAACAGGCCCGCATGATATTCACACTGCAAATAATGTTGAGCTTCCCTGGCTAATGCGGAGATTGCGACGAGTATATCGTCACTCTTCGTAAGTTGAGTTGCCACGTAGGTAGTAAGCAGTTGTATCCATTTCATGAGTATCTCCGGAGCGTCGCTGTAATGCCTTTGTATCTTTCCTTGCTCGATGAGTCTGGGTCGCGTGTGCCAGGTTCTCTCGTGCATCAATACGTCTTGAGAGGCCGTGCGGTAGTAGTTTGATTCTTGGGTGCTCCATTCGTTGCACTCCCAGTAGATTTGGCTTCTGCAGAAGTGAATTATTCGCGCGGCCATTATTCTCTAGAAATGTGGTTAGTTGTGGCGAGATCATTATTTTTTCGGCTCACCTCTTGAAGAACCCATCCGCGTGCGTTAACCGCTCCATATGTGACCTCTTCTATCATGGAGCCTGGGAGAAGAAGGTTAAATTCGTAGTTTTGGAGAAGGTGCGCTCCCTCAGAAATTGGCAGCGCTAATTGGAAACAGGGCAATGGTGGTCTTCCCGGTACACGCGGGAGAAAACATCCCTCTGAGTCGTCCTTCGCAGAGGTAGCTGATATATTACACAGCGCATATTTATATACTCTCGCCATTGTACCCGATTCGATCACCCAATCAGATACAGAATCTTGGATAATGCACTTGGGTTGCATCAGCTCAACTGCCATAACATTCTTAGTTACGACTTACAAGAGAGTCGATCCATATATAATCAATGCCAAGAGATCTTGCGATGTCTATAGCATCTCTGAACGTTTTCATCCTTCCTAATTCCGGTAGTTCCTTCTTCCACTGTTGAAGTGTTGCCCTAGTGAGACATATTCGATCGGAGATCTTTCCCCAGCAATGCGACAGAGTCAAGTACGATGCACAAGCAGTCAACTCCTTGCTTTCGACTATTCTAGGTTTTAGCCCACAATGAACAAGCCTTGTCGGCATCCAATCGCGATGCGACTCGTCCCGAACTTGCCGACAGATTGGGTGAGAAGTAAGGCATTGTCGTAACCATGCGTTTACCAAAGCAAGACATTCCGGACTACCTGATGAGGATACTTTCGAGTAATCTGATATATAAGGGTATCCTTTGTTATTAGCAAGATGAAAATGTTATTCGCATTAGCGACCTACGTTCGCGGTAGCCTTCAACGGCAGCGTCCTTCTTCACGCGACGTAGAAAGAACTGTCCAAAGTCTGCTTCGCCCACACGAGGATCGCGATGACTTCCAAGCACCATAAAGTTGACGTGATGTTCTTTTTCGTCGTCAACAACGGCCTTTTCTTGAACGCCTATCGAAGCTGGAAAATAGACTTCTTTCGGCCGTAACATCTTTCTACGGTTCTCTAAATAGGAGCATAACGTACACCCCTTTTCGATGGAGGTAAGAAATCCTTCATGGCTGTTATGCAGCTTTGTCCAACTGATTTTCCGGGTGTTGACCGTTTTGTAAGCGTCGATTATTGCGTTGGCGCAGGTGTCGCAGATGTTGGGAGAGTGATGCATATTGCTTTATGATGTACCCAGTGCGTAAGGCTATAAATAGGTTAAATGATTCATCCCTCTCTTACTCGAACGAATTGTCTGTTCAAACTCAAGTCAAGTCATGAAGCATGGTTAGGATGCCCCGCAGGCAGCGCTCAGCTGAAGTGTCATGAGCTATCCCCATTATAGCATAGCTTTGATTTTATCTACACTAGTCAGAGAAAAGCATGAAACAACACTTCTCCATCAACCAAAACATTTGATGAGATCTAGACGTCCCAATAGCTCCATAAAGTTACCATGTTATCACCCGCAAACAACCACCACCCTATCAGCAGAAGTGTCTCTCAATATAACAGCTCTTTCAATAGGCTCAGCAGCGCATGACAGAGCTTGGTCAATTATTTGCTGCTTGTGCAAAATTGTGGGGTTGCTCGAACAAGGCTCCGGTTTTATCTTGAAAGGTGGTACTAACGAGGTACTTTGACTTTGCAATAATAACAAGTCTGCACGCGTCTTAACTTTTGCGACATATCCTTGGGTTCTAGGTCGAAATCATCGCAATCTTGCCTTTGACTGTTAATAAAGTAGGTACTTGGATTGTAGAGAGACAAATACTCCACGATCTTAGGTGTAATTGAGAACAACTAATGAGGTTGACTAGCTTTGGAACTAGATTACACCATTAGCTTAGAGTGGTTGTATTGTAATTTCACGCAATCAATCTGTCATATCGTCGAGAGTGTGTAGTTTTGACGGCAACAGGTCTTTGTAAGGCACTTATAGTACATATACTATTGTATATTATAGTACTTATATTATGGCCTGTTAATTATAATGGGATGCACAATCAGAGCTACGACAAGTGTTCTGTTATAATTAAATGTCTGTTGGGCATTATTTCTATTTTATCTTGATATATTCTACTTGGATTGATCGCGATGTTACCCTTGGAAATACCTATCTTATAGCAATGGGCCTAATATACCATTCCTTATAATTTGCGTCTCTTGTTCCTCAATGGCTGAGGTCACGACATGGCGCTGCCCGCGCTTTTCATGTCATATAAACAAAAGTTCTTATTATGCTAGGTGTTATAGATCAAGACGATAACTTCACGAATCTGCAAAATATTTTAGCGTGGGGTTTGGTAACGTACCAAGTATCTTATTAAATCTAATGCCACAGGACCTCAAAAAAAGTCCCGGTACTAAGGAATCCCTAGTCCTGCCTTTCTAAATGAATCAATCTTTCCATTTTCACAATCTTTCCCTATTCTTGTCTTCATTTGGTAGAGCGTTGAATTGCCTTCTCTAGTCTGCTGGAGATGGTAGATTGGACGATAGGATGAATAGCTCCCAACTTTCTTGCTTCCGAAACCATAATCGGAAGTGACGTAGCAAGTTTAACCTTCCTATTAGCAGGATCTGTTGGTGGCTTGAAGCCATCTCGAGCTTCCTGATTCTCTTGTGCTGTCCACTTCTCAACTGCTCGATTATAGCAATCTAATGGATTTTTGCGGTAATCGATATTGTCTCCGGTGGTGAATCGAAGCCAGCCGTAATCTGAGGAATGACCACAGTGACATATCTTGCCCCCAAATTTAATGAGTGACTTTGTGTTATCGAATTCTCGAGGGGTAACATCTTCCGCGCGGTAGTTCAGCCCGCATTGAGAGCAAACCTGGAAAAAAGGCACGCCTTCGCGGCCGTAGAACCGCGGCACTGTCACCAGATCCTCAAGACCGTAGGTGAATTTGCTGATGATATCGGTAGTAATACACCTGTGGCACATGATATGTGCGCAAGCACGGCACTTCACATCGTCGAAAGGATCACAGGGCGTGGGGGCGAAATCTAGGCGACTGATGTTTCGGCAGTCGGAGTGGCAGCACCACCAGGCGCCATCTTGGCACCATGGATAGTATCGAATTTTTGCAATTTCGGCACTTTCATCATGGCCTTCTGAAGTTGATGTCTGAGCATGAGGACGGTCCATGTATTGTTTAGGCTCCAAAGGCAGGTTCCACCGAACAGGGCGAAACTCTTCGATATAACCCTGATCCTTTTGGCGCTTGAAGATCTTTTTGAGGAAAGACATCTTTATCTATGATATAGATGTTATGTATTTCACCGAGTATGTGTGGAGGTTCCTGAGATAGGTTAGATTATCGATGTGTTCTGGGGAGTGTCTTATAGACATAGCTTTCATCTCGTGTTTTTTTTTGTGAAACTGGACTATGAAGTTATATCTACACAAAGAGTGAAATTACACAATGATCAATATTTTACAAGGCAGGATGCATACAACTTTGGAAGTACTCAAGTAGTGATGGCACGTTCGTATAAATAGTAGAACCCAGATGTGGAGTTCTTATGGTGGAAGAGGTAGAAGGTTTGCCCCCGAATTTGGTTGCCTTCAAAGTTGCTATAAACATGATGAGCAATAATTTTGAACTGTAAATCTTTATTCTTGTCTTTAACTTTTAGCTAAGTTACCTTTTCAATATCCCGTCGATTTCTAAGACTCTAGGTCATATACCGGGATGAATCGACATTTATTTGTTCTAAGCTACACATAGTATTAAGTAACGTCCCTCTATGGGCTGCGGAAACCTTTCGTGCCGGAAAATATAAGGGACACATCGACTTCAAGGGACTATAATCTTTTTCTCCCGTTGAGCATTATTACAATTGTACAAATGATGTGCTGTACCTCCTTTTAGTTATTTAGAGCCCATTTACTATAAAATACGTGTCTAAGTTACAGGAATCTGCCTTCTTTAGAATAATACTAGGACTGTTATGAAACTCTTGCTTACTAATAAACAGTTTTATCTAAGTCTGAGGGTCTTACTCTAATCCTAAGAAGTTATTTCTAGCCTTGTATGTGCTATTATAGTAAATTCATGCAATATTGCCTCCCTTCACTCCCTACTTAATTATCGAAATCTAATTTACTTTTATTATTAGTAAGCATGACTTGCGGGACTTCGGCGCAGTTGGCAAATTGTAAACCATATTCATTAGCCACGATGGTGGCTAAATCTGCTCTTTAATTGTACCTTGTGACGCAGTCTCTTCCTTGTATCCCTCCTTGTGTACTGGAGAAAAATGGTGTTGTAAACAGTCAATGGTGAAGCCGCAATCGCTAGAGGTAGTGAACGTTGTTTTTTGTGTCGTTCCTTGTGAAACGCTACAAGAATTGTGATACGCAATCATCGTTGGTCCACCCAAAGTGCTGGAAAATGCATACCCCGCACCACGATCCAATCGCCATAGAACCGGGAACCCCTCTGTAAGCTAGTATAAGTACCAGGCAGTTGCCCCCCGAAGTTCAGCTCCACCCGTCACCATGTCTAGTTCTTCAGCCTTGCAATCGTGCACTGTCTGTTATAAAGGGAACGCCAACTTTTGTGCTCGATGCAAGTGCTCTTCATACTGCTCTAAGACATGTCAGCAATCCGATTGGAGCACCCACAAGTTGCTTTGCGCCGCATTTACTTCGTTTGCTACTTCAAATCGACCAACACCGGATCATTATCGCGCGGTCCTCTTCAATCCAGACAAGACGAAACCGGAGTTCACTTGGCTTCTTTGCAAGTGGACTCGGGATGACGATGATGAATGCGACTACCAGATGCCCGAAACGAACACAATCATCGGCAGTGATACCTTGGTGAAGCATGTGCCTATTCGGTACAACTCGAGACTGAACAAAAACCTTTCGAACACCATAATTATCACTTACCGCGACACCTTTTTAGAAGATGGCTCTCGACCAAGCAGAAGCATAGCAGCTATCACTGCCACCCAAGCTGGGGACTATCACGATTGGAGAGGTCCCATAGTTGCTTATGCAAGAAAGGGACCAGAGCTTGATCCACCGGCTTGCAAGGACTTTGATATGGTCGACTTCAGACACGTAACTGATTACTTCCTCTCATACGCATACACACCTTCCAAGTTTCAAGCCAGTGTAGTGCGAGTGAAGGGTGTGAGGATCAATTGTCTGGGTGACGTGAAGATGCTCAAGAGGCCACACTTTGAGGAAATCGAACTTCCAACTACGGATTCCATTTTCACTCAGCATGACACTTCAGACATAGCCGATCGAATTGGAATTTCCGTCCTGACACAACGTTGCCCGCCAGATCCGAAGTGGGCCAACAGTAAAGACGCTATGTTCGAAAACAAGAGTCCTTTCAATAACCAGGACGCGACATTTCTGCACCAGTGCTGTGATCCTGACGCCAAATTTGATATGAGTACTGGATCCTTGGGTTGGGGATGGTGTTCCATGCCGTGGCAGAATGGCGCGGGGAGTGCGATTGTTGTGCGGAAGGACAAGAAACCACTGCTTCCAAGTCACATGGAGGCACTCGCCAAGTATTGTCGGAATGAAATTCAACCGCTCATGGGTCATTCAACTGGAGAGTATCATCCAGAAGAGCCGATCAAGAAAGACCACGTCTTGAAGATTATCTGTCGGCCGATGTTCGTTATTTATTGGAGCAAGTTCAGTAGGGAGAAAAAGGATTATACAACCCCTAGCCCATATGACACCGCTATGTAACGAAGCGTTGCAGTACAGTCTACTCTTTGCTAGAAATTATTCGTTCCACATCTTTTCAAAGATTGACCCGTAGTAATGATCTAACTGAATTGTGACCTATGCCAAGGACGCATCTTTGCGTTGCTATATTCACCTCCATTTCGTATGCCCCGTATTTTCTCAATTTTCTCAAGAGATAAACAGAAGTGCCCGTTATATCACTTCTTCTGCCTTCTCTGCGAACCTTATCTCAATCTTTTGTATATGTAGATTATGTATGCTTCTTCTACGCACCTCGATTATCTAGGTTCTGCTTCTGGAGTTACTTACTATCGTTCTTCCTTATTCTGATTTCAAGAGATTTGTGCCGTATAGGAGATATTTTCATCCTGGACTAACCTTCTGTCTAGCCACTTTGAATTTGAAACCTGTCTCGAATAATATAGCTGTCCGGTCTGGCCTAGACTAGACCTAGAAATTGACGCTGTAGTTGTCAGAACATCTGTTTGTGTAACTATTTTATCATTTGCTTTCTTTGCGTAAATTGCGCATACTGTTATGGTGAGTGAACGCTCCGTTCTCAGTGTTAGCTTGCGAAAGGAGTGGACGAACGCCTCAACTACGCTAGGGAGGGCAGCCAACCCAATCCTGCTCCAAACCTTGTAGACTCAATCTGTGTAGAAGTACCCTCTTATACGGTAGCAAGTTACGTGCTTATAAGAATGCGGCCTTACTAGATATATAAGACATGGTTATGGTCAGACAATGTTGTGATGTTCATAGTTAGGTGCTAAATTTATTAGTCAGCGAGCCAGAAGTTGCTTACTATTGATACTAGAAAACTATACTAAAGATACCCTGCTTTGCAATCTTTCTATGTCAGAGTACCCCACTCGGAGGTGTCCCTAGAATCTTCAACATGATAGTAATGGATTAAAACGATTTCCTCCATTTAAGAAACGATCTGATATCCGGTTTCCGTTCCGGCCAAGTCCCTACGTTCTCAGTGTAGCGCCTCACCGCTCCGTTTCTACGTAACCCGGAGCTCTCTAAACGAGGCTCCGACCCAAATTCAACAAATTCTCGTTGTGTCCCCGTTTTGGGGACTGGCGATCTCATAACGGCATCACCACGCTTGCGGTAGTTTCGATCACTGTCAGGTTTTATAATGCTAGGCGGCCGAGGCAAAAAGAATCCCGCTTCATCTCTCACTGCTATCGGACGGTGTCCAACTCGGGCTATAGATTTACTGTTGGCTGGGTGCGCCCTACGATCCCTAAAAATGTTGCGGGATCGCATTTCGCATTCATTTGAGCGTAGTCGCCAGTCCATGTTTGAGCCAATCACAAATCGAAGCCAGTCTAACGAACTTTTACGACCGCAGGAGCAGACAACGTTAAAACCCAAATCGCACTTCCGGCGCAGCTCGCGCCGTTTAGCTCGATGAAGTATCCCACAGGGGCAAATTTGACCATATGGGACGTTCTGGCTCGTGGTTTCAGGTACTGTAAAGATTCCTTCCTGAGCAGAATCGACTACTGTAAGGATGTCAGTTGTAACACACTCATGACAAATGGTGTGTCCACATGGGCACTTGGCTGGGTCGAATGGATGTGGTCCAATCCAGTGGACCAACTTGTGTTCGCACTGATCACGGCAACACCACCATGCTCCATCCTCTGTTCGGAAGTCTAGCGCTTGGAGGGCTGGAAATGGATGGGTCTTGTCGCGGAAATCCGGATGGGTTGGTGCCTCAGCTCGAACGGGCTCCTTAGAAGTCTTAGTGGTGAATTTACGTCCAAAGAATTGCATCTTGAACTTACAGTTGGTAGATCTTCTGAATATTTGGTATGTGAAAAGCGGTAGTTATGGTTGGAATTTTACCGAAATCAAGGGATTATATAGACCTTCTGGTTCAATGAAATCTTTTCTATATTTACACGACGCCATTGTAACTAAACATCTCTTAAGTAAGTTATATTTGCTGATGCTAAGACTATATATATCAGCAGATACACTGAGTATTTTCTTAGGGTGAAAGGAAGCGGGCGCACAATGTGTGTAAAAGGTTTATGATTCAGGGGAGAACAAAGCAATATATTCTCGAAAGGGGCGTTCAGACCTAAGACTAGCGTTATAAAACATAAGTACTAATGAGACACCTTTAAGGCAGGCCGTCTAAGTATATGTCTTTCTTTGTTCATCATGAAGGCTACTATTTATTTCCATTACTGTAAGTCAGTAACTAAATCGCTATATTTTGAGTCAGAAACTCTTCCAATTAGAATTGAATACATAAAATCATGCAAAATCTTACTAAAAAAGACACCTAATTCCCGTCTTCATATATATTCCGAATGATTGTCCCGAAACTACTACATGACGAAGAAATATCAGAGCACACATAGTCAGCTTCTTTAGATCGAATAGACCTCTATTATACCACGTATAATATATATCTTCCTTTATTAGTGGACATAGCTTCCCTCTCTACGTGGCGAGACACCTTCTGTGCCGAGCCATATAAGGTGCTTTAACTTTGAGCAGCTCAAAACATGGGCACATAATAAATACCAACAAGTCTCTGTAAATCGTGCGCTGTAGCTACTTCTTAATATTTACGATCATTTGTATCTAAAAACTACGTTCGCGGTGCTGCCTCCACGCACTCGTCTTCCTTTCAGTAAAAGTATCATTGTTGTATGTCTACTCCCCTGATCCCTGTCGCTGCCTTGGCCATCTTCTCTGTGTTGGAAGATGGGTACTGAATATAGATGTTCTCTAGAAATTGATTCGTGAGATAGATCTATCACTTTCTCCGATTTGATTTATAGCACAGCTGCTGTTTTAAAATGCTCCTGACACTTCTCTAGTGGCCTGATTACGTTCTTGATAATCTCACCTCGCCATAATTGATTCGCATTGCTCGCGCCCGGAAAGAAGCACCACTTTACAGCGGAAGCATAGTCATCGCCGCCTTCATCACGCACGCCTTCGGACCACCTTAGTGCAGCTAGAACATCTAAGGCTTGCTTTGCTTCTCCGGCCTCGGTTGGAAGCTTTTTGCGGATAGGGTGTTCCTCTAGCCGCTGATTGAAGCATAGTTCAAGGAGGAGGATGCCAAGCGAAAAGAAGTTGCAGTTGTTGGCTTGGGTATCTGAGGTCCCAGGATGGCGGAGCGGAAAGCCTTGGCGGATGAAGGGCTTGTCGTATGGTACACAACAGTCATCATCCACGCACGGAAAGAAGAGAACGTCTTCTTTCGTGAGACCAATGTTAAGCCATGAAGTGAACTGGAGCTGGGCGACCGAGGAAGCGAGAAGCAGGGCGATAGAGTAGCGTTGACGTCGGGTAAGGGGCCTTCCAAAGTCGCTAGACAAGATACGATCTAATGTAAGCGAGCCGCTATTATTGGGTGGTTTCCTTGTCGCTATTGGGTGGAGGTGGTATATTTCGTCGTCATGACCAATAATGCCAATGCACTTGCTATGTTCTTCGTTACCAAGAAACTGGCAGAGCTTGACGCTTGGGTCGACCAGGACATTCACATCGATCTTTGGTATGGTCGGTGTGGGTGTTGTGAAGGCAACCTTCTTTCGTCTTGCTGATATTGGTGATATCGCCGGCGCCGGGGTGTAATTAGGCGGACACTGGATTGATTGAGATAAGGGGGAAGGCTTCATGACTGTTTGCGGAGAGGGGCATCCGATCATTTGTCCACACTGTAGCTCTCTCCAGAACCATGAAGTATCCGCCTGAGACAACGATGGAGTGATGAACATGAGAATGACCTCAAAGCATATTTCCGGAAGTGTGCGATGCTCGAGCCGAAGGTTGGCGAAGTGGTACTGTTGACAAGGGCACTGCCATGCCTTTTGAATGGCTTTGAAGAGGAGGTCTGACTTCTTCCACGCCTTCTTGAACGCCAACTCTAGAGCGGCAGTATGCTTCATGTTGTTAGGAGTAACGTTCTCGAGCGCGGATATCTTGTCGCTCGTGCTAAGGAGCTTTTCCAATCGTCCGTTGCATTCCTTTAGCTGTTCGAAAAGTTTGTTTCTTACTGGCTCGTTGAAGCTGAACTTGAGGCGGAATGTTTCGTAGTCCCACTTCGTTTTAACTGACGCAAGTTTGGAGGGCTTGCTCGGCAGCAGTGGGCTTAACGGTCGCGTCTGCTGCTTCTTCGGCTCTGGCGGAGCTAACTGGCTTTGAACAGTTACCT
Source organism: Melanomma pulvis-pyrius CBS 109.77 (assembly GCA_010093585.1). Lineage (NCBI taxonomy): Eukaryota > Fungi > Ascomycota > Dothideomycetes > Pleosporales > Melanommataceae > Melanomma > Melanomma pulvis-pyrius. The sequence goes on from MU002074.1 coordinate 41,240, forward strand.
TGTCAAGAGCTAGCTCTTTCCTTAATTCCTTGGCTGTCTCATTCATCTCGCAGATGATTTCCATATATAAGTCGTATGACTCTTGAAGCCGCCTCTCCAAGCGCTCCTGCAAAGCCTTGCTACTCCAGCCTTTGCCACCGGGGTCACCTACCAGACGAGCCACCTCACCTCCATCATCATCATCATCATCATCTACAATCGGCAGTAGAAGCTCTTTCAAATTCCGCTTGTACAAGATCTCATGAAATCGCACTTCCCTGCGGCATGTGGTGTACTCTTTGCGCACCCGCCAGAAGAAACCGCCAACCTTCGCGACATCGCGCCAGTGCTCGAGGCCGGAGATAATCAGGGGAAAGGCTCCGAGGAGAACGCCTGCGATTTCGAGGCCGCTCATTAGGAATCATTAAAAGTGAATGACTGCAAGGAGGAAGGAGTTGAGCGAAGCACGGTGTGTGTTGCTGTGAGGTGAGATATGGGCTCAGCTGAAGCTGAGGTGCGACCGTTTGGGCTCTCACACACCCCGCACTTGTGGCCCCTCAGCTTGGCACCACCTAACTTCAATTAGCTCTGTCTGACTAGAAGGTATCTCTCTAACAATACGCGGTCATTAACTATCTGAATGGCATTCCCTCGTTCTCACTTTTAAGACTCGCAAGACAAGTGCGGCACCGAGGCGCCTTCCTCATCCGTGATCAGCCCAAGGCTGAGATTCAAGGAGCCGCCGAATTATATGCCGCAGCTAGCCCCGCAGTCTCTATTTTGAAGCCTGGGGCACGATGGTTGCATCTGCGTCGGCGCAGTGCCGGGCATGCCTCGCGACCCTGAAAACCGTTGTCTCAACTCTTTCCGATTCGAACAAGCGGAAGGGCCGAATCCACCACGGGCAGGTGAACGACGAGCTGGAGAGGTTTAGCCTATGGATTGGCAACATAGGGGCTCTTCATTTGCCAGAGTCCACTATGTCTCTTGAGTCACGTCTTTGCGAAGCTAGCGATATCTTAATTCATGTCCTGGAATTGCTAAATGATCTCAACGAGGTTACTGGAGAACGTGGGTCTGCTACTTCGTTTATGCCGTGAACTAGCTGACATGATCTTCACCTAGTTTTGGCGATTGTGTCTGGAGAGCGCGAAGGAGAGATAGCTTCTACGCCCCATGGTGATAACGGAGAGGCAGACCAAAACGAAGAAACGGAGCTTCTCGGGGAAATTGGGGCCTGCATTACATCTCTCTTTAGAGTATCCAGCCTCATCCGTCAGGCTGCACCCACGGATGTCTTTGCGAAAGCTCTCAGCCGGAATCGATATCGATTTAATGACCAATATGATATCGCTCATGTGGGTGAGAAGTACCCCAAGCTCGCCGCTAAAGAATTTGCGTGGCTCCAGAAGCGGCTCGGTCGAGCAATTACCCAACGCCGACAGTACCTAAGTTACATCCAAGACCACCGCGAGAAGCTTGAGGGCATACTCACTCATGACGCGACATCTGAGCATGTAGCACCCAAACAGCAAGCTCCCATCAAGCAGCTTCCATCCATGGAGTTACAACCTGACTCTTCTAGCCGGCCATCCACGTTCTTCACGAAAGCTTCGAGTCTCATACCAGGGCGAATCACACCTCAGATGCTCACTACGGAAGAAGAATCAGATCCTGAAAATGATGCGAGGTCATATACAACCATATCTCGTTCTGTTGATGGTGATATTGACGCCCCAGCCACTATGAAGATTCCGAAACTCGACGAGCTGCAAGCAGGGTCTAAGAAAGAAGTGGAATGCCCGTTTTGCTTCCGAATGAAGAAATTCAAGAATGAACGAGTATGGCGACGGCATGTTTTCTCTGACCTCCACTCCTATGTTTGCACATTTCCCAACTGCGAAGCCCCATGCTTCGGCGACATCAACGAATGGTTTCGCCACGAGATGCAGAGCCACCGCGTCAGCTACATCTGCCAACTTTGCCTGGGCAGGACCTTTCAGCTCAAAGAGCGTTACCTTGCCCATGTTCGGAGACAACATCCAAAGATTCTGGAAAACGGCGAAGAGCAACCCGTTCTTGATATTGCCCGAAAGCCACTCAATGAGATTCCAGCCCTGCAATGCCCATGCTGCTCAGAATGGGTCGATCGTCTTAAGGAACGGGCAATATTTACTAGCGTATCTTCTGATATATCTGAACGCATCCTCAGCGTCAACCCAACGGTCTTCAAACGCCACCTCGCTTCTCACTTAGAGCAGTTGGCATTGTTCGCAATTCCTATTGGTTTAGCTGCTGAAGATGACGTCAATTCCGCTGCGGCGATCGCAGAGGATGCAGATGCTCTTTCGGGAAATTCAGGTCTCTCATCGCTCGCCTTTGGTAGTCCTGAGTCTTCATCTCGAGAAGAGGTCGAGGCAGCGCTAGGGAACAAGGAGAACGAAAGAAGTGAAATTCCGCTTCTAATAGATCGAATAGGGGACGACAGTTCAATCACGGAAGAGGTAATTAATGCAGCAGTAGAGAAAGACCTTAAGGAGGCTATTAAACTAGCGCGGCAGGCCATCGACGTCACGCCCAAAGACCATCCAGATCTCGCAGACAAAATAATCAACCTGGGAAACAAACTTGAACGTTGGTATGAACACACAGGAAACCTGGACTACCTTGAGGAAGCTATTCAAGTGGTGCAGCAGGCCATCAACGTCACGCCCAAAGACCATCCAGATCTCGCAGGCAAAATAATCAACCTGGGAAACAAATTTGAAAGCATGTATAACCGCACAGAAGCAATCAACTACCTCGAGGAGGCCATTCGAGTAGCACGGCAGGCCATTGAACTTACGCCTGATGACCATCCAGGTCTCCCAGGCCGGCTAAACAGCCTGGGAATTAAAATCCAAAGGCGAGATGAACTTAAGAAAAGTGTGGAGGACCTTGAAGAGGTAGCGGCAATTTATCGCGAAGCAATAGTTGCAGGGCAGAAGATATTAGGGTCAATGCATTCAGACACTCTGGCCAGCATGGACAGCCTGGCGTCATTATACCAGAATCAAGGGCGGTGGAAGGAGGCTGAAGAGCTAGAGGTG